>BQKN01058473.1:165260-200024 GCA_022839385.1 Asparagus kiusianus | reverse complement strand
CTCGAACATGAGGGGTATTTTGGGTATTTCACCCCAAAGTTGATCATATCTTCTTAGCATAGCGAGAGGGAGGCTCCCATAGTTTCCTCACACGGGGGTGAGCTTTTATGATTTCTAAAGCTTTGGAAGGTATTGAGTTTTGTTGTACCCTCGTTTGGCTCCTTCGCGGGTCATTCAGGAAGAGCTGACATCCTCCTTCACGGGGATTGAGGCTTCGGGATGACTTCGAGTTCCGTTGTATCCTCGTTTGGCTCCTTCGTGGGTCATTCGGGAAGAGCTGACATCCTCCTTCGCGGGGATTGAGGCTTCGGGGTGACTTCGAGTTCCGTTGTATCCTCGTTTGGCTCCTTCGCGGGTTATTCGGGAAGAGCCAACATCCTCCTTCGCGGGGATTGAGGCTTCAAAAGACGTGTATTGCTTGGCCAATTCACGTCTTCAGGCATATGAGGCGATTTTACATTGTATTACGCTGCGTGGGTTGGGCTATATCGTCATGTTATTTACATGATGGTGTATACCGTCCTTCCCGTGTAAGACAATCGGAATCGTCTCGCTAATCATCCAAGGAATGACTCTATCTTGCTGGCTTGTAAGATGAATTTAATCATTGTATAATTTAGAATTAATTTTCTAATTCTGTGTTGTTTTGTTACAATTGAGTTCCCTGCATATGGCTTTCCACCTTATGCTACAAGCGGTTGTAGCAGGGAGACTTTCACTGCTAGTGTTGACAAGCATGCTATTGGTCCGACCCCTCAGTTTAATGAGAGTGTCCCGAGGAGGTTCATCGATTGATTCGAGATAGGGGCCGCCGCTCATTACGCCAGCTGATTACCGACGCTACCTTTAGGGAAGACTCTATTTCTACCTAGGCTTTAGAAAAGCATGATTATTTATTTGGGGACCATGCTGAGGATCCGGCTAAATTGTCTCTTGATTATGAACATTGGTTTAATGATGATGATGGGAGCCTTTTATACATCCCCTCTAATCCCCGTCAGCATTCTCTCGCTCATTTGGAGGCGCATGCTGTGCAGCGGCAGATGTCTTAGAATCTTACAGATGACCATGACCGAGTTCACCATGGCTTCATTTCCCATCATAAAACCCCAAGTTCTGATGGGTATAATCATATTTACGGCCTTCGACCGGGGATTTTAGGACTTGATATAGCACCACCGGACAAGGTGTCAGTAGCGCCCATACTATGAGGAATCGTATGGTTAGGCTTAGGAGGAAGTTACCCCTGAAGGAGTTCAGATGTTTCGGTTGGGCATATTCACCGCTTAAAAAGTGGTGGACTCGTATGACTAGTTACGTTTTAGGACATTGGGAGAGTGAGCTAAGACGTAACAGATTGTATGCACCAATACTTGCCACCATGTACGGATTTTTGGTCAGTAGTTGTCATTTCTTAGCATTACTGGAGTCTTATAACCCTGACAGTAACACTTTTCTGACTTGCAATAGAGAGTTAGGGTTAGCTCTCCATGAGATGCATAAGGTTTCTGGCCTTCCAATGGGAGATTACACATATCAAGAGTACTTTTCCCTCTAACCTGCAGTTGGAACAACTGAAGAGAGATTCCTCTGATATGTATGACACGCTCTGGGATCTTACGTGTCATTATTATACATCCCTGGTCAGGACAAGTCCCCTGGCGAAGAGGAAGAAGCACGTCAGCTTGAAGCAGTTTGCTGATTATTTATTTCAGCATTTGGAGAGCAGTTCTGGCAAGACCGTTTGTGAGTTGGCCCCTTTGACACCTTCTGCCATTAATGACTTAATTGCGAGGGCTGAAGCTCGTTCATTTACTACTGGTGGTGTTGAGGGTTCTTTTCCGTGGGGACTAAATTTCGGACATTCCTTTGTCATACACGGAAGCCTATTCGGCCTAAAGCTCTTCTGGCGGGATATCTCGTTCTTTGGTTGAAGAAGTATGTCGTTCCCTATCAGCTTTCTGACACTTTGCCTTTGAGGTCCTCCTCTTTGTCGTCCAGCTAGCTCATGGGAAGGATCTTTCATTGCTTCTGACGATGGTCGCCGATATTCATTGTGGGCTTAGATATCTGGTCGATGGTTTTACACATGTGGGTTCTGAACCGTCTACCGAGATTCTTTCTGTAAAGGTCGAGCTTCTGTATACGTACTTGATGACATGGTTCGTCCTTCACCATCCTGATATGATGTTGGCGCCTAGTGCTGCTGATGCCTCTGTCCCTTTTCTACAGTTGTTAGAGGGGAGCAAATGGTTTGCGAAGACTTTCACTGAGGCACAACGAGGGCTTCAAGTTCGTAAGTGCTGGGAATTCTTCAAATGTTTTCCTCGTTTCTCGGGACGATATGATGATGTATTGGTTGATGAAGAAAAACCAAGGATTAGTTAGACTTCCATTGATATTGGTTGCTTCCGTTGGTTAGTGAACATCTACATTGGATACCTCGTCTTTCGGGTGAAGGGTTGCTACTATATAGAGCCCTATCTTCCTTGCCATTTTGCTCGTCAGTTTGGGTATGACCAACTCCATGTTAGGAACCCGATCCGAGGATTGAGGACTGAAGGAGGCCTTATTGATGGTGTTCGAGCATGGCTTTGGACTATGATGGGTTGTACCGGCACCTATTTCTCTCTTCCTTCATCCAAATGCAAACCGTTGCTTACCTTTCTTAGCTACAAATGGCTCCTTTCTGCTAATGAGCTTCTAGATGTGAAGGGCCTCTCGGAGTTGGAGGCCGAGCATTTGGTTTAGACTACTATTAAAGCTGCTCGTAAGGCTGAGCTTTCGAAGAAGCGGGGGAAGAAACCTATCAAACCCACACGTTTGAGCAAAGATACGATGAAGGATGATAAGGAGCTCCTTCCTATTAATGATGAGGATGAGACTTTTGAAGAAGAATTTATGGGCACCGACTTTGGAATTGATGGGGAAGAATCTGAGATAGGTCTGTCAGACTCTTTTTTTCGGAATTAATAGATCTGGCGATTTCTCATTGGTCTCAACGCACTACCTTTTCTAGATCTTGACCGGCTCCTTAAAATCTAGAACGAAAGGTTTTATTTACTTATCCTAACAAGATGACTCTTATCACTCCAGGTAGGACGGTTGATGAGCATGAGCCCCTTATTTTCTGTTATGTGAGGTCATGGCCTAGTGCCGAGGCTTCTGCACAGGTCGAGATGCGTACTAAATCTATGCAAGAGCAGCCTGTTGGTTCTGTGGTGGCTCGTTCTCAAAAGCAGAAGAAGACCATTTGTAAGTTGTATGTCGATCCGCATGCTCGCGAAGAAGAGTTACGTGGTAATGTAACTACTTGTGGGGAAAAAGGTAATGCTCCATTATTTACATAACTTTTAAATAGTTGTCTTTTGGATTCCCTGAACCTAGTCATGTTCCGTGTTTCAGGAAGTCATGGGGGAGGCGAATTTCCATACGACTCTGTGTTCTCTGATCCTGGCCATTTGGTTAGCTCGAGCTTTGTGCAGTATATGTGTGATGCTATCAGTGATGAGCCTACGTATGTTGGGGCAAACAGAGATGTTGGTCAGGGTAACAATGTTGAGCTGAAGATTCTACGTCTAGGTGTATCTAACATCAGTAATACACCATTCGAGTGGTAGTTATAGGAGTTAGGCAACTCAGAATTCCTTCCTCCTTTAATCATTTCCGGGCTTCATTCTCTTTTAGAAAAATTGAAGGATGTGGGCACGAATATCGGGGTAGAAGAGCCTCCTGCTACTAACACAGGTGAATCTGAACTTCCTTATTATGAACTTTAGCTTCTCTTTTTTTAATAAATCCAACACTTAAACTCTCGTGTAGATGCTGAGCTGGAGAGATCGAACGAGGATGAGACCCTTCATAGTGTGGATCTTAGGGGATTTAGCAAACACATGTATGTCTCAGCACCGAGCTTCTCGGGATTCGATACTAGGTTGCTTGTTGAGTGTTGGTAGAGCAGGCTATCGGAGAGGCTGCCGGACCATCTGCTGAGGGTGGTTCATCTGTAGGTATGCATCTAATCCCCGTCATTATCATTCTCTTTATTTGTCGAAACTTCTATTTGACTGATAAAGAATTTCGATCATAGGACCAACCATTGGGACTGATACAGCTACGATTTCTGGCATCCCTAGTTTACTTGAGGGTGGTTCATCCGCAGGTATACATATAATCCTCTACATTGTCAATCTCTTCATTTGTCTAATTCTCTATTTGACTGATAAAGAATTGTAATCATAGGACCAGCCACTAGGACTGATACGGCTATGATTTCTGGCACCCCTAGTTTGCCTGAGGGTCCTATCTCTCCCCTAATGGAGGAAAGCTTGGCTATGAGTCAGCCGTTCAATTCTCATCTTTAGACTGCTGTTCCTCTAAACCCGACGAGCATTGTAGAATCACCTCGAGGAGTTGATATACCGTCGACAGTTGTGCCTGCTACTATTCTCGAGCCTGCTGAGATTAGATTAGTGGAGCCTAACACATGACATCAAGCTGAAGGGACCTCTGTTTACGCTGGTAAGCTTATAATCGCTCTGAACTTCCCCATTATATTCTAGAGTCTCTTACCCCTCTGTACAATTACTTGTAGGGTTTCCATTGTCTCCATACGAGCATGTCAGAACCCTACTAGCCGATCCTGATCCTAGTAAGGATATTTTTCATGTGAATCATGGTTATTTCATCAGCTTTTTTGACAGAATGGTCAAGAAGATCCTTCATCAGGGATACTGTTTCAATTAGTTCAGGCGTTCTCTTGCCCGACACATGACGATGATTAGAGATGAGGGATATCCTAAGCTAGCTGATTCTCTCATTACCAACTTTGTCGTTTTGGAGCGAGAGTTCCAGGAGTTGGAGGAGTTGAAGGCCAGAGGTGCTTCTTCCTTCATGTCTTCTCAATTAGAGTCCAAGGTGAGGCAATGGCACGACATCAGAGCATCTATTGGGAGTGACCTTCAGTCTCAAGAGGGTTTCGTTATGCAGATGATGGCCAATCTCGTGAGGAAGGACAAAGATAGGGCTGAGTTACTTAGTTCATTAGATTCCAACCGTAAGGAGATAGCCAAACTCAAGAAAGCCTTGAGGTATGCCGGGGAGTCTGGTGTCATCATTGCAGGTGAGCTAGCCAACATAGAAAACTCCCATAGACAGACGCTTGAGAAGTTAGGGCCTGCACAGGAGAGACTGGTCAAGTTAAAAGGTGAAGCTGCAAAGGTACTGAACACTTCTGAAGATTTCATTCGGGCTGATCTACAGATTGAGCTTGAGCAGGGCTATACAGATGAACTTTCCAAGTTGGAACTTCATATTCTCAGTCACCGATTGCATTTAGATTAATAGACCCCACCATTGTATATTTTGACTTGATTTATTAACGAAAGCCAAGTATTTCATTTAGCATGTTTCTTCTTTTGTCATGATTTTTTTTTCAATCTTGGGACAAATAAGCACAATACTTATAGGATTTTTGGCAAACCCTCAGCCATTAACGGATTTGGCTTACCTACCGTATGAATCAGGCTAACATTTAAATTATTAAAACCTGTTTCACATGTGACGTTGTGCTAAGAGAGTTAATTCTCTTAGACTTGGTGCTATGATATTGAATACATAGACTTTGTCTTTGTCACGGGTATAGACTACCCGACAATACGTGTTAGGCGCTGGCTCATCCTTACTTAGGATTCAGGATAAAAATCCCTAGATTTATATTCTGGTGTCTTTTTCACTTGGTGAAAGACTAAAGTGGCAACGTGTGTTAGACGTAGGCTTAGGATTTTTGGCAAATCCTCAGCCATCAACGGATTTGACGTGCTTTTACCGGCTACCGTTTGAATCGGGCTAGCATGTAGATTGTTTAGGTCCATTCCATATGTAACATTGTGCTAAAAGAGTTAACCCTTTTAGTGCTACAATGTTGAATACATAGACTTCACCTTTCTTATGGGAATAGACTACCCGACAATACGTGTTAGGCGCTGACTTATCCCTATTAGGCTTTGTATGTAGGAAAATTGCAACGAAAAGAAGAAAAGAAAATTGAATTGAATTCCTTTAATTCCGATTACAACTTGATTACAAAAGAGAAGAAAACGAATTTGGTTTTCCCCTTTGTTTAAAACTAGGTTCTTCAAGGTAGCGATGGAGTCCCTCCTTCGATTGTTCGCGTCGAATTTGCTCTCTGTTGACGATCTGACCGTCTCTTATCTCGTGGGAACGACGAACTTCTGTGGGAAGTTTTATATGTAACTCTTTAACGAGTTTAAGAACTCTAAACGAGTTAAAACTCTGTAGATAGAGTTGTTAGAACCGAAAATTCGGCTAATGACCAAGCAAATCTTCTGTTGTTGAATAATCCTCTCAGATTTGATCTTCTGAGCTTTGATTTAAAAATCCTATCTCTAAGGATTTTGCTGTTACTTCTGTTGAATCACCAAACCCGAGTGGTTTAGATCCTCCAGGATTCGTCCTTGCTGCTCTTCTGTTTAGATTCTGGAAATCCAATCTCTAAAAATCCAACCCTTGATTCGTTGGGTTCGTTGAGTTTTTATACGAGGATAAGAGGTTGGAACTGCCCTCTAAATTCGCTCCTATGTGGGCGTGATTTCCTCAGATCGTGGGAAAACAGTTCTGAAACCGTTCAACTCGTGTTTGAACAAGTCAAACGCCCAATCTGGCGTTCAGAACCTAACTTCGTGTCTTAAAATTAAGACGCGAGGTTGGGTGTTGGCTGAACATCATGAACGCGAGGGTCGCTCGCATTTTGGCTTGTTGCTTGCTTGGAAACGTGGGGGTCGGTGTGGGTTAAACCCCTACGAACGTGAGGGTCGCTCACGTTTGATTTGTGACTTGGAAACGCGGGGGTCGGTGTGGGTTGAACCCCTGCGCTTCCATAATTGTAACGCGGGGATGACTTCCGCGTTTTAGAAGGAGCTAGTTGACTTGTAACTTCTTCTGTAAGGTGTTGCAAGGACCGTCGTTCAGTAATCCTCACTTTGATTGTTGTGGAGTGTGAAAGTCATCAAATTGTAACTCTCACTGTTGATTGTGAAGGCTGCTGAATAGAGTTTTCATCAACTGTCGGAAGCGTCATTGAATTGTAACTCTTCTCGATCTATGTGAAAAGTCCTCCACTTGCAGCTTTCGATTGTTGGCGTGAAAATTATTTGATTGTAGCTTTCGTTGTTGGAACTTGACGGGAATCAACATCCATAGTATCTTCTGGATGAATATTTGCCCACAGCTCTCTACCAAGCAACTCACCAACTAAGTCCAACTTTTTATTTCTGAAATCATTCCACTACTCATCAGCATCTCTAATAGTTGCTAATATAATATTAGTCATGTTGTTGTCGCAACCATCAGGATCAATCATCTCAAACATGAGGTCGTGTTTGTAGCGATTATAATGCTGCGGATGTAATGATTTAGAAATCTCTTTTGTTTCGATTGTAGAGATGAATTCTGCTTCTCGATTTGAAGGAACCATTGCCTTGTAATCTCGTGGAGACCAGCTATCCATTATGATTTTTAGACAGCCTACAAGCTTCAAGATAAAATACCACGTACGCAAAATGCATAGACTTGAAGTTGAGAATTGCGTCTTTTCTTTGGGTAAAGACGAACCCGATGCTGGAGAGGAAGAATTTTATATATTTTTACCAGGTCTTGTTTAAGATGAAGACGAACCCAGAGTAGGAGAGGAAGAATTTTATATTCTATCTCCAAAAACTAAAGAGAAAGAATTTTATATTCTATCTCCAGTTGAAAAGAAGACTCGAAGTGGGATCTTCATCCCAAGAATCCGGAAAGGTGAAACTAGGAGTGGGATCTCCATTCCGAGAATCGGAAAGATTCAAGCAACCCTAACTTTTATAGGATTGTTTGCTTAATCCAAGAAAAGAATTCCTCATTTATTGAGGTGAAATTCTAATTTTGGCCCTAACTTTTATTGGTTTGGCCAAATAGGAAAAGGTGGAAGTCTTTCGTTTATCGAATGGGGCATTCCGATCTTGGTCCTAACTATCTGTAGGTTTGACCAAGTGAGGTTAGAGGCAATCCTAACTTTTATAGGTAGATCGTTTAAATTAAAAGTGAACCTCTCGTTCATGGAAGGAATCGAGAGGGGATTCTGACTTTGGCCTTAACTTTTATAGGTTTGACTAAGGAAGCAGTGGGAGTGGAATACCGATAGTAGCGAAAATGCCGACTTGCACTAGCCACTCGATGGAGGATTTCAATGTTAAGTGATCAGGACTTAACACGCTAAGTTTGAAAATTACCAAAGATTCGTGGATAGAATTTTTGAGTGTCGTGTTAGTATCTTAACAACGTGAGTGTTAAGTGTACAAACACGGTGAGAGTTTGAACAGATTTAACTAATATAAATTTTGGTGGACCCACCATCAATTAATTTGATCAGTAGGTGATCTTGTGAGGAAAGATTGATCTTATCCAAATGGTCAAGTCTCTTCTCAGCAATAGTATTCATGAGAGCTGGTGAATTTAATCTCGGTAATGAAATACATTTCATCATTAAGGACATTCAGAGTCCAAATGGGGATTTCTCACTTATCCTTTTTTATAATAATCAGGTTATCCTTAAGAATACCACATATAGTATTCTTCCAGGAACTTGCCGTTACATGGGTTATCCTAAATGTACTAAGGGTAGTATTTTTTTAGGAACTTCCTATTTATCGGCATCATGAGTCGGGTAATAAGGCGATATGCGCCATTTGAATAGACTATCTCTACCACAAATTGTCCTTCCCATTTAGGTTCGAACTTGCTCTTATTCTTAGAAATAAGGATCATCGGCCGTTGGGCGGCTAAAACCAAGTCTCCTTCTTTAAAACTCCGTTGTCGAACCTTTTTATCAAAAGCTCTAGAAATTCTGGCTTGGTAGAATTCAATGTACCGTTGGGCTTCCAAGCGCTTTTCATTGAGCATCTTGAGTTCTTCGAGACGTTTCTAATGTTGTTCTTCGGTCATCATTTCTATTGTGAGAGCCATTCGATGAGATGAAATTTGGATTTCTAACGGAAAAACGACTTCACACCCGTATACTAAAGAATATGGGGTCGCTCTGGTAGGCGTGCGAACTGTAGTGCGATAGGCCCATAGAGCTTTGTCGAGTTTATCGTCCTAATCTCATTTATTACTCTTCACGAGTTTTGATAAAAGTTTTATGATGGTCTTGTTAAAAGCTTCAGCCAATCCATTTGCTGCGGGATTGTAAGCTGTCGACAAGAGGTCTTGAATTTTAAACTTCTCGCAAAATTGATGAAGGCATTACTGACAAACTGATGATTGTTGTCATGTATGATCCTTCTTGGGACACCATATCGGTAGATAATATGGTACTTAATGAATATAACGATGTTGTTTGTCTTCACTTCTTTGAGCGGAATCGTTTCAGCCCACTTGGAGAAGTAATCAGTAATCACCAGGATGAACCGGTCACCTTTGGTTAGTAGGAGAAAAAATAAGACCAACAACGTCCATTCCCCAAGTCTCGAAGGGCCATGATGTAGCCGAAGGGTGTAGATGCTCCGGAGGTTAGTGCATATAATTCGCGTGTACTTGACACGCATGATACTTTTGGGCATATGCAACTGCGTCGTTGATCATGATTGGCTAGAAATATCCCATCCTTCGGATACGGTCGTAAAGTTTAGGGCCTGGTTGGTGCGCACTGCAAACCCCTTCGTGTGTCTCCCTAAGCACCTCTTCTGCCTCTTTAGTGGATAGACAACGTAATAGTAAACCATTGTACCCCTGATGGTATAGCATTCGACTCTCCTTGTTATGGTAGAACCTTGGCGCTCTCTGTTGGATTGAGTCCCTTTCCTTCATGTCTTCCGGTAAAAGCTTGTGTAAGACATAATCGATGATAAAGAAACACCAATTTTGGGGCTCGAACTCAACTTGGGTTGAATACACCTCTTTAGTATCATCTTCTTCGTTGTCCATATTGTACATTGGTACGAAGAGCTGGTGAGTTCTCACTATGACAAACTGTTTCGTTTCGGGAGGTTGTGCCAGAGATAATGCTAATGCCACTAGCGCATCCGCGTATGCGTTCTGTAGACGTGGAATGTACTCAATGAAGAATCCTTCAAAAGATTCTGCCATCTCAACAGCCATTATATAGTATGGTATCAAATCCTAACTTCTAACCTCATACACTCCTTGAACCTGTCTAACTATCAGTTAGGAGTCGTTGAAAGCTTCGAGATATTCAACCCCTAGTTCTTTAGTAAAATTGAATCCGATAAGTAGCGCGTTATACTCGGCTACGTTATTCGAGCATGGCTCGGTTAGAGAGTAGGCTCGAGGCATCACATGTTTTCCCGTGGAAACTAAGACAACTCTAACTCCGGAGGAGACCTTAGAACATCCGGGAGAACTTGCTACATTAGCTGCTCTCAAAACGTCGTTGAAGTACAAACACCACACCTGTTGATGGGAAGTTACATTGAATTCATGAGTTTCATCTGGCAGATCGTCGTATATCTCAACGGTATCCGTAGTCGGGTTAGCCGCCAGAAGATCACAAATAGCCTGTCCTTTGATCGGCTTCTGTTGTTTAAAGTACAGATCATATTAAGACAGAAGTAGGGCCTATTTTTCTAACCATCAATTCATGAAAGCTGGCTACGTCATGAATACTCGGACTGGGTTAACATTGGAGATGACATAAATAGTCTGTCCAACCAAGTAATGCCGTATCTTTTGAATTGCGAATACCAAGGCGAGACACTCCCTCTCAATCATTGGATATCGAGATTTGGCACCTACAAGGGTCCGACTCAGGTAATATACAGCCTGTTCGTGACCGTTGTCATCGTCTTGTGCAAGTAATGCACTTAACGAGTGGCTCGTCGCCTTGACATAAATCAAGAACGGTTTGCCCGACTTTGGTTCAATGAGAACTAGAGATTTCGAGAGATATTCTTTAATATTCTCGAATTCTTTTTGTAAAGCGTCATCCCATATGAATGATATGCCCTTCTTTGTGAGTTTGGAGAATGGCTGACACTTTCCTGAAAGGTTCAAAATGAACCGACTGACATATGCCAACCATCCTTGTAACCCTCTGAGTTCTTTAAGGTTTCTCGAGGGTTGCAATTCATTAATTGCCTTCCCCTTATCGTGGTCAATGTGGATACCCTTGGTGGTGACGACGAATCCAAGGAATTTGCCGCTAGACATTCTGAGGAAAGATTTGGTAGGATTTATCTTTAATTGATGAGTCCGCATTAGGTTGAACATCATCTTCAAGTATTTGATACGATCATTCTTGTCATGACATTTCATGACTAGATCGTCCACATAACATTCAACAGTCTTCCGGAGATGCTCCGAGAAAATCTTTGACAAGGCTCTCTCGTATGTGGCACCTGCATTCTTTAAGCCAAATGGCATAACCGTGTAGCAGAAAACACCAAGGGGTGTTCTAAACATGGTATGCTTTTCATCATCTAAATGCATCTTTATTTGATTATAACCAAAAAATCCATCCATGATGGATATTCTCTCGAACCCACATATATTGTCGATGATAACATCAGTGATGGGAAGAGGGAAATCGTCCTTTGGGCAGGCGGTGTTAAGATCTCTAAAGTCGATACAGATCCTGATTTTCCTATTCTTCTTAAGGATCGGGATAATGTTGGCAAGCCATTCAGGATGTTGCTCTTCCCTGATAAATCCCGAGTCAATAAGCTTTTTAACCTCGGACTCGGTCGCCTCTATAATTTGTGGACGAAACCGTCTTTGTTGTTGTTTGATAGGTTTAATATCTGGTTTAATGTTGAGACGATGCATTGCCACATTTGGATCGAGTCCTAGCATATCCTCATAGTTCTAGGAAAAAACATCGATGTATTCTCTAATGAGGGCAACTAACTCTTCCTTTTCATTTGGCGGGAGGCTGTCGCTAATGAATATTGGTTTTAGGCTATCCTCATCACCTATATTTATCTGAATTACTTGGTCCTCGGTAGGGGTTCCCTTTGCTCAAACCTATCACTGTACTACATATTTAGGTGATGAACCCAAGGATCTTCCCAGGTTGGCATTTGATCGTCTTCCTCGATTGTGACGGGGTTGATCATGGCCATGTTCGACATTAGTCCTTTGAACATTTCTCCAAGACTAGTGTCGGAGTCCCAGGCTGAAGAAACAGAAGAATATCCATCTTTATCCTTATTAGCTATTTGATCGATGACTTGCCAATAACATACATCGTTGGATGAGGAGATATAGCCTGAGCCTCTTTTGTAGCTATAATAATCATTGGGTTTTTCTTTTGGTACATAGGCCATACGAGGCGGAACTCGTGGACCTCGACCAAAACAAAGCCCTTCCCCTAGTGTAAGGTCATATCCGTATTTTTCCATGAGGTTACGCGCTTTTGAGCCATATCTGAATATATGAGGAGTAGGTTTATTATAATCACATTTTATTACAATTTTATACCCTCATTATCTATTTTATATGAATAAATATATCATTAATAATTATTTTTATCTTTAATTACAGGTTAATAAAGAATAAAGCCTAAGATTTCTTATCTCAACAAAAACCCATGAATTAAATGAAGAACACAAGCAAGAGCCAAAAAGCCCAAGCCCAGAATCAAGCCGAGTAGCCTCTAGAAGCCAGAGAAAATAAAAAATTAAATATGAAAAAAATGTATTCAAGATGGTTGGCCGCAAAGAAACGACGATATCTCTCAACCCGGAAGGCGAAATTTAACATATAATATATAAAAATCACCTATCAACGAGACGAAGCTAACCGTGAAGTCAGAATTTTTATTGGAGCATCGATGCTAGCATCGATGCGCGCATCGATGCGGGCATCGATGCGAAGTCATCCAGAATTCATCAACGACCGAAATTGCATTCTTGGGGCTCAAGTTTGATCCAATGGCTCTCATTCACTAATGTTTACTATAAATAGGGGTTGAGAGTGAGGGGTTAGAGGTGTGAAAATTTTTATAACTCTCATGCTTGTAATTATATTTTACTTTCTTGTTTAAATAGCCAAGAGGCTAGAACCCTCTTGCCTTAGATTTATTTCATGTTTATAGATTAGATTTATTTTCTTGCATTTAATTCTTACAATTTATTTTATAGTTTAGAATTTGTAATTTATTTTATAGTTAGATTTTATTTTCTTACACTATTCACCTTAAGGTTAGAACCCTCTTGGGTTTAGTTTTTTTTGTTTATTTTTATTTTTTTTATTCGCCTTTAGGCTAGAACCCTCTAGGGAATCACCTTTTTCTAAAAAGTGGATTCAATTCTAGATTACCCATATCTTTAATTAAATCTGCTATCTTTATATTCTTGATTTTTATTTGTTCTTAATTTTTCCTTCTTGCCTTGTTGATCACATTTATATTATCACTTTCACTCTCAAATATATTCATTTACACAATCATTTTCATTCTCTCCATCTCTCCACAATCATATTCACTCATCACTCCTATTTGTCACGCACACAATATAAGAACCGGTTTTATATTTTCTCCTACAAAACACCTTCCTCGTGGATCGATATCTTTATACTATAACTTGACACGGTTGTGCACTTGCAATATTTTTGGTACATGTTTATGCCGTATCAAGTTTTTGGCGCCGTTGTCAGGGAAGGTGCTTAAGTAGGTTTTAATTATTTTGGTTCTTTAACTTTTGTGTTTATTGTGAAGGAAACGCTTGGAGCTTGAAGATCACGGATTGGAGAACTAGGATTTGAAGATTTGATTGTAGGTAATTCTTCTTCCTAGAATTTTTAATTTCACCCTTTAGCTACTTCTTCACAATTAGAGACAATTAGGACTTAAAAAAAAGATTTTATTTTGTTGACCATAATAAAATTCCCCCTCCACTTTGACATTTACTAACAAGATAATAAATTCAAATAATTTCCCCCATCTCATTTGTTTGATTGTTAACCCTAATTAATAAAAAAGATTTTTTTTCCATCCTTTTTAGTTAAGTTTAATTCATAGGGTTGCATTTCATATTGTTAGTAGGAATTCACCAAGTGATTTGAGCATCTTGATTTGGCATACACTTAAAAATATTTTTAAGGGCAAAACCCCATATTAAAGATAAGGTGAGGGATTTCATCACCCTTTCCTTAGCCCAAAAATCACTAATTCCTCACTACACCAGCCTAATAAAACTCATTAGACGTTGGCCCTAAGGATTCGAGCTCAATAAGGAACAAAGAATCCTTAAGTGAACCGGTTTAAGTTTTCTTAGATTTGTTAGTGTCTAACGTAAGGTTTAGAGGTTGCGTAAAGCGTTCCGTAAGGAACGAGGTATTTAATTGATCTCTGATCACCCTCTAGTACTATCCTTACCTGACTAGCTACCCGGGTAAAACTTTAATCTTTTCACTTTAGGAGTTTTTGGTGAGGAGCTAGTCTAGTTGAGTTTGGCTTAACCCTAGAGTTAGAGTGATTGAAAAGTGATTGATTTTGATTTGTTTAGTTAGGATTTTCCTCTTTTTTCATTCTCTTCTCATTAAAAAAACTAACTTTTATAAAAAAAAAGTATAAAAAGAAATAGTTTTGGTGTATGCAATCGTGGATTAGGGATAATACACATTAATTAATTCGTTTTGAACCAATCATAGAAATGGCGTATCCTAATCCACCCGTTCTTCAAGATATGTTCTATCCAATTAGGAATGCAATCCCCTCTTGTTTTAGGCTCCCCGAAACAAATGGAATAAATTTTAAGCTTAGACCGCATTACATAAACATGCTTCCCAAATTCCTTGGAAATGAAACAGAAGATGCATATATTTTTATCTCGGAATTTGAGGAAGTGTGTATTATGATTAAAATGAGAGAATTAACAGAAGATGTGATCAAACTCAGATTTATTCCATTTGCTCTCAAAGACAAAGCAAAAAAATAGATGTATAGCTTACCCATAAATTCTGTCACTACTTGGGAGGAATTTATCACCGTTTTTCTTAAGAAATTTTTCCCAATCCATACGGTGAAGCTAAGAAACAACATCATGAATTTTAAAATTATCTCGGGAGAACCCTTTTAGAAGTATTTTGGCCGATTTAAAGATCTTCTTATCCAATGTCCTCATCATGGTTTAGAAAAATGGCGATTGTGCCAAATAATTTATGAATGATTAGATTATTCTGCAAAAACTTTCTTAGAATCTATATGTCATGGGGATTTTATGAGGAAAAATACCAACGAAGCTTGAGAATTTCTAGAGAGTCTATCCGAGAAAATAATGCAATGGGAACAGTGTGATGACAGGGTTCATCAGTTCCCCATTCTAAGTCTAGTGGTCTTTCTTTGGAGCCAAACATTGCTTCTGAAGCAAAGATAGCGACAATTCTGTGGAGGTTAGAAGCCTTAGAAATTAAGGAACGAGCTCCTGCTCAAATCAATCATGTTTCTGCCCTAGGATGTCATAATTGTCAGTCTCCTGCCCACGTTTTAGAGGAATGCCCTCTCCTAGGAAACAACAATACATTAGAACAGATGAACGCTGCATTCCAGCATCCTAGAAATGATCTATTTTCTCTAACCTACAATCTAGGTTAGAGAAATCATCCTAACTTTGCATGGAATCAAGAAAATTCTCTCGGAACTCAAAACTTCACTCCCGCTTCAACCCAACATTTTCCTAGGGGAAACACAGTTCCTTTCAATTCTCATCCACAATTTCAACAACCCAATATGCCGTATCAAAATCAGTCTTCTCTTCATCAAGCTGTAATTCAGACTCCTAAAAATTAAGATCAGGATAAACATCTCAATGTTTTGGAAAGAGGTTTGAAAACCATAATTAAGGCCTCCACTCAAACCACGAATATGTTGACTCAAACGTCTAGCACTCTGAATTCCTTCATGCAATCAACTGGACAAATGCTCAACTCCAATACTCAAGCTATAGCTAGATTAGAATCCCAACTTGGTCAACTAGCTAGTGCCGTGAGTGAAAGTGAGAAAGGAAAATTTCTAAGTCAACCCGTGGTCAACCCTAAAGACACAGGATGCAATTCATCCTATGAAGCTCAAGTGAATGTAATCCATTCACTTCAGTCAGGTAGACAGGTCGATAATCAAGTGAGAATTCCTCCAAGTCAAACTTTTGATCTAATACAAATTCCTTCTCCTTCTCCTTCTGATGAATCTATTCAACAATCACCCCCCTCAGATGACCAAGAACCTGAACCCGAACCTGAGCCTGCTTTTGATAGATTTAGACCAGTTTCTCTCTTTCCAGATAGACTCAGGCCTAGGAAACACTCTCCTCAGGAGGAGAAGATCCTAAAAACATTCAAGAAGATTAAGGTCAACATTCCTCTCTTAGATATAATTGAACAAATTCCATCTTATGCTAAATTTTTAAAAGAACTATGCACTAAGAAGAAGAGAATAAATGTTACAAAGAAAGTCCTTTTAGCTGCCAAAATCAATGAAATGCTATCAAATCCCATACCTTTGAAACGTAAAGATCCAGGTTCCCCCATCATTTTATGTATCATTGGTAATACTTACATTGATAAGGCGCTTTTAGACTTAGGGGCCAGTCTCAATTTGTTTCCATATTCAGTCTACCAGCAATTGGGTCTAGGTATACTAAACCCAACCAGATGCACATTACAATTAGCTGATAGATCTGTTAAGGTCCCTATGGGTGAGTTAGAGGATGTTCTGATTAAGGTTGGAGATTTTAATTTTCCAGTAGATTTTATAGTCTTGGAAACACAGCCTGTTTTCAATCCTAAAGGACAGACACCTGTCATCTTAGGATGACCTTTCTTAGCTACTTC
This sequence comes from Asparagus kiusianus, assembly GCA_022839385.1. NCBI lineage: Eukaryota > Viridiplantae > Streptophyta > Magnoliopsida > Asparagales > Asparagaceae > Asparagus > Asparagus kiusianus. Next base: position 183,182 of record BQKN01058473.1, on the reverse strand, counting down.
TAATGCTCTCATCAACTGTAGAACTGGTCAAATGAAGCTATCCATTGGGAATTTAACTGCTGATCTTAATATTTTTAATCCAGGGGACCAACCAAATAATTAGCCTCTAGAAATAAATTATATTCAGGAAAGATCAGAAGAAGAAGAAGAAGAGTCTGATTTGAGTTTTGAGGAAAATTTTGATGAAGAGTTTGAGTTTTTAGAAGAAGCAGATCAGGTCCTTGAGAATAATAAAAATGTGTTAAACATTTGCTGCTTTGAATTAAATTTTGAAGAACTCTTTCTTGATGAACTTAGATTCTTGAAGAATAATCAACAACCAAATTTTCAGAACTCTACAGAAGAATTGGTTGTTAGAAAACAAAACTTCACAGTACAAGAGGCTAAGTTCATTAAGAAATACAAAATACATGACACCAATAATACCTACCTTACTTTGTTGCAAGAATTATTGAACACCCCGAAATGCTTGGAATTTCACATTATTGATTATATCATTCTAAGTTTATTTAAAATCCGGGGAAGAATTTTTAACAATAAGGTAGGATTCAATGTAGAATACGAGCTCTTCGTGTTGAACACATCATTCTACATTATTTGTTTTGTTAATTTTAGAATAATAAAAAGAATTTATTCTTCTCTCATTTGAGAGTTTCTTGTTCAGTTGTAAAAAAAGAAAAAAAAAGAAAAAAAATAAAAAATAGAAGAGAATAATAAATTTTTGATTCTATCCTCCTCAGACGAAAGGTAATTGTAGATATTTATCAGCTGATCAAATATAAGTACATCACTTCTTATCTGCTTTACTTTGTGCATCATAGAGTTTGCATTGAGGACAATGCAAAATTTACGTGTGGGGGTGGGAATTAGTTATTTTTTCTCTTTATTTTACTTTTTTTAGTTGCATTTTTGACATTTTTTCCTTTTCCTTAAAAAAAATTATAAAAATATCGTCACTTGCCAAATTGATAGAGTTATGCAAAAATTAATTTATTTGATAAATTATAAATTTTCTAATTTCTAATTTGTTTTTTACTCAAGTTTATCTTTTATGATAACTCTAAATAAATTTCTTAAGAAATGATTTTCAAAGTAGTATACTTCACTTAAACCTTAACTTAGATTTTTATTTAAAATAATGGAATTTATGCATGCTTAGTTTAGAGTTAAAAATAATTTTTCAAAGTGTCTTGACTTACATATTTTTTAGAATATATATACATATACTTAAAAAAATTACAAAAGAAGAGTGCGAAAAATGGGCACAAAGAAAAACTCTTAAATTCAAAGTGATTCTATCTTATAAAGCCTAAGTTGACCGAGTAATTAAGCCCAATGAGTATTTTCATACTTAATGACCTAAGCCCAATTGGGTTGGGATCCATTGGCCTAAAACTCGTTAAATGGTCGCTTAGAAAGCCTGTTAAAGTAGAAAAAAATCACCAAGGAAGAAAGAGTTAAAAAATAATAATAATATATAAAAAAATATAATAATAAAAAATAAATGTTTTATATATATAGTTATATTTGTATATATGGTCTTGGAAAATATTTTAGATCAAGCAACTTGAATATTATTTTAAACAAAGAGTTAGCATGTACTTTTCAAAACTTTTAAATTAAATTTCTAAGTTTGACTTGGTTTTGTATTGCTATAATGAGAAGATTTTTTAGGAAATTTACCTTAAAGTTATTTATAAAAATATTTTTTTGAGTGATAACTAGCTTCAATTAGATTGTCTAAAGTTATCAAGTGAATTTAGTTATTTACTGACTTCTTTAATTTAGCAAGTAGACCAAGGGTATATTCACTGAAAACCCTAACGAGACTACAACTCATCCACCAGGGTAACCTAGGGGTTTAAAGGCTTGTTGTATGTGCTAAATACAACTGCGATTCTTACGAAAGTGAGTTAGATTTTTTTATTTTTCTTTCTTTGCTAGAAGACTAGTAAAACTTTAGGTGTGGGGGTATTTGATAATCATATTTTATTATAATTTTATACCCTCATTATCTATTTTATATGAATAAATATGCTATTAATAATTATTTTTATCTTTAATTGCAGGTTAATGAAGAATAAAGCCCAAGATCTCTTATCTCAACAAGAACCCATAAATTAAATGAAGAACACAAGCAAGAGCCAAAAAGCCCAAGCCCAGAATCAAGCCAAGTAGCCTCTAGAAGCCGGAGAAAATAAAAAAAATTAAATATGAAAAAAAATATATTCAAGATAGTTGGCCGCAAAGAAACGACGATATCTCTCAATCCGGAAGGCATAATTTAACATATAATATATAAAAATCACCTTTCTCGATGAGACGAAGCTAACTATAAAGTCAGAATTTTTATTAAAGCATTGATACTAGCATCGATGCGCGCATCGATGCGCGCATCGATGCCTGTATCGATGCGAAGTCATCCATAATTCATCAACGACCAAAATTGCATTCTTGAGGCTCAAGTTTGATCCAAGGGCTCTCATTCACTGATGTTTACTATAAATAGGGGTTGAGAGTAAGGGGTTAGAGGTGTGAAAATTTTTGTAACTCCTTTTGGAGAGGAGGGCTACTCTTAATTGAGAAGGCCTTCCAAATTTGTAACTTTTGTTATAATTAATAAAATAATTTTTTGACCACTTTAAATTTTTCTCTTCTTCTCTTTGTTGGATGATGAAGATGAAGATAAAGTTGGAGATTAATTTAAAGGTTTGTTTTTCTTATTTCTCTTTTATTGCTTATTAGTTTAGATTTATTTTCATGCTTGTAATTAGATTTTATTTTTTTGTTTAAATAGCCAAGAGGCTAGAACCCTCTTGCCTTAGATTTATTTCATGCTTATAGATTAGATTTATTTTCTTACATTTAATTTTTGTAATTTATTTTGTAGTTTAGAATTTACAATTTATTTTATAGTAAGATTTTAATTTCTTGCACTATTCACCTTGAGGCTAGAACCCTCTTGGGTTTAGTTTTTTCTTTTTGATTATTTTTTATTTTCATATATTCGCCTTTAGGCTAGAACCCTCTAGGGAATCACCTTTTTCTAAGAAGTGGATTCAATTCTAGATTGCCCATATCTTTAATTGAATCCGCTATCTTTACATTCTTAATTTTTATTTGTTCTTGATTTTTCCTTCTTGCCTTGTTGATCACATTTATATTATCACTTTCACTCTCAAATATATTCATTTACACAATCATTTTCATTCTTTCTATCTCTCCACAATCACATTCACTCATCACTCCTATTTGTCACGCACACAACATAAGAACCGATTTTATATTTTCTCCTACAAAACATCTTTCTCGTGGATCGATATCTTTATACTATAACTTAACACGGTTATGTACTTGCAACATTTTTGGTACATGTTTATGTCGCATCAGTTTGCCATCATCGTCCTCTTCCCTCAAGAAGTGGTCTGGTATCAAAACCTCTTTTTCTTTACCGTAGATGACTTCCTTTTCACCCCCTGCATTTGCAGGAATGACAAGTGTTGTTCCAAATGAATCCTGAACATGTTTCTTCATCATGCATGATGATTGAAGTGGCATATACAAATTAGGGTCGTCGTATAACCCCTTAATAACTTTATCAAGACACAACGAGTACTCTAAATCATCATTTATTGCTACTCATTCGGTAAGTTACCAATTACAACTATTATCCAATGACTCTCCATCGTCAAGATCAATTACAATGGGTATAATATCATTAAGTACAAAACCACCATCGTAATCAAACCCAGCTTCGGTATCACCTTATTCTCTATTGTTCGTACCTTGGGCCGATGGTTAAGTATCGGATTTAGCACCATGGAGAAGGGAGTTGGTAAAATAATTTTCCAACCCCTTAAACAACTACTTATCTGCGACCGCCGTCTTGACCTCACTATTAGTGTCTACATATTTAAGACAGTGATGGAGGGTAGAAGGGACTATAATGTTACCTTGGATCCATGGTCGATCCAACAGTAAGTTATAAGAAGTCTCTACATCGATCACATAACATGTGACTTTTGACTTCAAATCTCCGGTCTGACACTTTACTCAGATTTTACCTAATGGTCTGGACCCACTCGTATTGAATCCGTAGATCGCAGTGCCCATGTAGGCCAGCTTACTGGCTGGTATTCTGAGACTGTACATCAATCGGAGTGACATGATGCTAACAGCGGAATCCGGATCAACTTGGATCCGGTTGACAACGCTGGAGCCAATGTGCCCAGTGAAATACAGGGAATGGTCATGCTTTGAATTCTTTGTCTTCATGTCCTCCTTAGTGAAGGTAATTCAAGAAAAGTGGTTTGCCGCGAGGTTGCAGTGTTGAACTGACGGCTCTGGCTCCTCTAGGAATAGCTTGATCTAAGTCAGGAAAACGTCAAAATTGGCCAAGGATTCTTGCAGTGCCTCCCTTGTGTCTTTCGAAAGATGCAATAACTCATATAGAGTTAATCTAGCCGGTATATTGGCTAATTACATCATAATATCAAAGCGATGCAGAGTATTCAAGCTCCCCAGTTTATCTCTTCTAATCGGTTGATTGAATCGAGACTGCCTAGGATTCTGAACCTCTTGGTATAAGGGCTCTTTTTCTTTTTGCTTTTGTTGAGCCTTCTCAACAGGTGCGTGGGGAGTTGTGGCCACTCCCATTTCAGCTAGTGTTTTAGAAGAAATGATTTTGGTCACCCCCTGCTCAGCTAATTGATTGGAGGCACTTGGATATTTGAAGTGGTATTCGTTTCCACTCCTGGTAGCAAATACCTCTTGCTCATCTTCGGAGAGTGGGAAAGCAGGAATTCTTTCATCATTTCCTTCTGGAATGGCCCAGGCTCCGTAACAGGACTTTCCTTTGCCTTTTGATTTCTTCTTGGATGACAATCCGACCCTTTGTTCATCTTTAATCAGATCAGGATGGACCCAGAGAATCTCGCCATTTGGAGCTGTGTGTGGCACAAGTCCTTTCTGGTGTTGTTTTTGAGGATCGTCGTTGACGGTCTTCACCGCTACGCTTATTACGGGTTCGGACTGAAACTAATTCAAAGGAACATATTCGAAGCTGATTGACACTATATTCGCACCCGCCTTCTTCTCTTTAGATGGTTTCATAGTAATGACCCCAACATCGATCAAAGCTTGGATTTTGTCTTTAAGGGCTTAACATGACTTGGTAGGGTGGTGAATCGCTCTATGGAACACACAGTACTTTGGGTCATTAACCCTTTTAGCATCTTCTTGATCTTGGATTGGAGGCAACTTGATATTTTTATTCTCTATGAGGTATTTGCAAATACCGAAAACTTCGTCTTCTTTAAACAAGTAAACCTTTGGGAATTTTGGTTCCGAGGTCTTTTGTTTTTGAGGTCGTTGTTGCCACTGTGACTGCTGAGACGTCTTTTGCTGCTGTTGTTGTTGTGGTTGCGTTTCCAGCTCGAATGTTTGGTTCGCGTCCACTGCGTTTGCTTGTGCTTTTTCTTTACCCCGAGGGACAAAATTCTGCTGCGGAGTGTTTGTCACTGCTTGACCTCTTTCTGCTTTCTTCCTCTTGAGGAATCATTCGGTTCGTTCTCCTCGCACCTTCAAATCCTTCCGAGTCTTGGAAGGCACCATTCCCATGGCTTCGAGGATATCCAACGAAAGATTGTTGTGATAAGTTTCAAGGATAAAGTCTTCACTGACCAGATCTCGACAGTTTATTACTTTGTTCTAAAATCGTTTGACAAAGTTCTCGACTAATCTCCATCTTTTTGTTTCTCATTGACTAATATTCCGATTGAAACCTCGGTATCGTCATTGAAGAAATTTGTAAGAAACATATCTTCCATATCATTCCAACTACTGATACTCCCCGGCTTAAGATGACGATACCAATCGAAGGCTGCTCCGCGAAGAGTGCCAACGAATGACCGTACCATCAAAGGCTCATTGCCGGAGATTATTCCCAAATGAGGCTTGAAGTATATTAAATGTTGAGTGGGGGAAACCTTTCCATCGAACGATGTGAAGTTAATCAAATTAAACTTCACCGGATACGGGATTGATTCCCACTCTCTCAGGTATAGACATGGTATTGCGGACTTCTTTACTTCTTGAGCACTCATCAACGCATTGATTTTGCTCTCTAAGTCTCTCATCTTCTTATCCTTGCTCATGTCTTTCTTTGATCGATATTGCGGAGAAGCCATGTAGTCCTCCTTCGTATTGTTATCATCTAAAGGACCACCCCCAATATTGTTGTCAACGAGATGGGCATCCATGTTGGTATTCTTGTCTGCCTCCCGATCACTATCAACTTGGTTAGGATTATTATGACGGCTGGACTCTCCCTGTTGATTCGTTAGTGCTGTAATTTGTTGGCTATGTATATCCCTCATCTCCTGCATAGCTATTTCCATTTTGAATTTAAAATTTTCCTTTTGATTGGCTAGAGCATCCTTGAGAATTTTAGCTATTTGCTCGGTATTAATCATGAATGATTCATAAGTTTGCCCTGCACTGGACACTATAACGTTAGAAGCCAACACAGAGCAAGCATCTGACGTTTCATCATTCAAGGACCGTGCCCTCCTAGGTCTAGATCTGACAGTTCCAGACTGCAACCAAGTCATGCGTTAGGGTACTCCTGCAAAAGGTTCGGGATTGAAGCGTCGCACAGACTTGCCTTTGTCGGCCATGTTGATAGTAACTCACGGGAGCTCGTCACCTTGGCCGGTTGACCTTCTTCTGCGAAAATGCCTCGTCTTTAGTTCAGATGTTCTAATAGAGATTCGTTCAAATACAGAGACCCTCCGTGGAGCGGTCTCGTGGCAGCTGTATTCTGACAATACTGCCTTGATGATTTTCAGACACGGACAACGAGAGTTCATATCTCGGACATTTCTCTTCCGATACATGTTCGTACTTGATACCTGATAGTACAACTCGTTAGTCTGATAACTAGAGCAACCTATTATATGTTGGCACGACTTCCTAGGTATAACATCATCATCAGACAAACACGTTTCCCTCTGAGGATACGATGCTTCATTGGCATCTTCAAGAGTCACTCATTCAGATTCACGCCTCTGTGAGCGTGAAACTCTAACAGGCTCTTGAACTTTGACTCACAATACGATGCGGTCGGTCATAAGGGCTTTCCCTTTGTTATTATTAAGGGGATTAGTACGACCCCCAGTCTGAATGGCTGTTTGGGAGCCTTTCAACGGACCTAATCGCTCCTTAGTAGGTGCTTTACCTCGATCTTTAAGGAGAGGACCAAGATGGTCTTTCAGAGAAATTCTAAATTTAGTGAGATTCACACTACCATATGGCCTCGCCGGAGGTACGGGGACAAGGGGAGTGGGATTTGGAGTTGCTGAAGGCTGAATGATAACTTCGTCTACTTTTTCCTTTAGCGTTGATTTGACTTTCGGCATCCACACCCGTTTATGCTTGGGTAATTTTTAACCGCTTCTTCCTTCTGCATTTCTAGTTCTTTTCACACAAGGACTCGGGTGTGCGCAAGCAATGCACGACGCTTTTGGAATCGTTCCTTAAGGGTAGAGCGGGTCCTTTTGACACAGACCCATTCATTCTTTTCTGCTTTAGAGGAGGGGTTATTCGATCGCCATTGTTGTTCTTAGCGCTTCTTAGATTTCAGATCCACATCATAGCGGATCCCGTTCATTGGCTCCAAAGCCTTAGCAAGTTGACGCGCAAGGGGTTGGCGTTGCTTTTGACGTGCTCTCTCCATTAGAGTTGACGCGCCTTTAATAGTTATACCTTTGATGGAGGGAAGTCCTAGGCCTACAGCTTCGACCTCATTGCACATTGTAGGGGCATCGCAAGGTGTAAGTGCAGCAATGGTGAGGGGATCTTAAATCTTCGAGTCCGAAGTCCAGTGAGCTTTCCCAGAAGAGGAGGCCTTCCTGCTCTTGTGAGGAGAGGCGGATCTGGAGGAGGAGGAAGAGATATACTCTTTGAATTTCTACTGGTCAAATTCGTATTTGACCTCTTCGTTCACCAGGATCTTGATTGCCGGTTGCGACACGACAGCCTTGGCAGCAAGGCTGTTGGCTCTCACTGTAGTCGCCAGCTTATTTGGTTCAGAAATTATTTTTATTAATGAATTTATTACAACTTTATGCATTACAATAAATTCAAAAAGAATAGTCTTTTTATAAGACTCTTACACAATGAAAATTTAAAAGCTACAATCTCCTCAAACAAATGCAACAGATGTTTATCTTTTGTTATTTGCGTGGGATCTCTGCCTGTGATGGGGATGTTGATATCTGTGGACTACCAAACAATCAGACCAGTCCGGAGTTTTCTTGATTCGTGAAGGAATCAAGAAACCGAAGCAATTATCTCGGCAACAGCGAGATAACCATTCTTCTTAAGATCACAGCTAGGTACGATCTTAAGGAAAGAAACCGGGAACTGTAGATCTGACGAACTCTTCTTTTTTATGCTGAAGAACTTAATCCAAAATGATCCTCCTCTCTGAAATTCGTCAAGGCTTTAATTCAGCAAGGCTTCACCAAGGTTCGAGAATTCTAGATCTCTGTAAATGAAGGCCCTATGGCTGTATTTATAGGCTTTAGGAACACCATTTTTAGATAAGAACGACCGATTCACTCTTATTCTTAGTTGTAACTACTTTATCACATTCTTGGATAATATTTAGATCAGTTAAAACAAATTCGGGTGAAAACAGCTTCAAAACAGCAAAAAACCAACTTTTCTGGGCTACAGACGCCCTCAGTGTCTCTGCTGTGGCCTAGACACTTGAGGTGTCTCAACCTTGGCTGAGACACTCGTAGTGTCTCTATCAAGGCCTGGACACCATTTTGCACATCCCGTCCGTTTCTGCCGTATCTTTGTTTTCCGAACTCGGAATCGCGTGATTCAAAGTGCATAGGAAAGCTAACGAGGAGATCTACAAGATCTTATGGTTGAATCACATGTGGAGTAGATAGTACATGAGGGATGTTTCATCTTTCATAAGCGACGCGTAGCTCTTGATCAGTTCGCGTTTTCGTTATTCTGAAGTTTCGTTGCTTCACACGGTTCGTCGACTCATTTCATACGCTTGTCGACGTCAAATAAGCTTCTGTGACTCAGATAGTAACGTTCATCATCTTATTTCTATCTCGGGCCGCATGCGAGAGCCCGTAGGCAATTTTTACGCCTACAGAAGAGAGGCATTCAAATTGCCGTGGAAGGAATGAGGAAGCTAGTGGTTACATACATACCTAGATGCATGCCACTCATCCCTGTAAGTTGCATGTTCATATGGTTTGCTTTTTGTTTTAGTTATTAGCAAATTAGGTAACAAGCATCAGAAAACATGTACAATATTGAACGTTAACAAGATATGTTGAAAATTAACACGTTAACCTGAAACTTAAGATATGAAAACGAAAGGTAACATTAATGTTTGATTGTTAACATGTACCCATGAATGTTAACATGTAAAAGTGAAAGTTATCCTTTAAGTGTGAAAGTTAGCCATTTAGATTGAAGTTGAACAAAGAGTTTTGAAAGTTAGAAAGAAAAATTATGACAAATATTTGTTGCCCCATCTTTTTCTTTTTCATGCTATCTGTAGTTTTATTAGTTTATAAAAGCTTAAAATTCCGTTCATTCTATTTTGACAGCTATGGTACTATGAGATGACGAGCATTAAAAACCAACCCTTAACTTGAGATGGAAGCCTCTGTTGACCAATTGGGTAAGGGTTGGTAGGATTGCTGAGTCTTTGAGGAGAGAGACAATTATTTTCAAGCCAAGTAAATCGAGCATTAAAATCTTAGAGAAGGTAATTTCTCCCAGCAGCCTATGGGGTGAGAAATACCCTCAAAGGGAGCTCAGTTGAAAGAAGAATGATACCTCTCGTGTGGGAAGAAAAGAATCCCCCTTATCTCCAATAGGAGTAAATCTGTGGAGCAATCATTGCCAATGAAGAAGGAGAAGAAAGGAAAGGTTATGATGATGAGCCAGAGAAGGTGAAGGATAGACCTAAGAGCTCATCCATAGGCTACGTAAGCATCAATTATTCTTTACACATTCTTGCATATTTATATTGAAAATTTTTGTAACTTTGTCATTATTACATTTAATTTTGCATTGTTTCACGTTAACTTTCTTTAGGCATGTTAGTGTACATTGTTTCATGTTGAGTTAGTGTTAAATGTTAATGTTCAGCAGAACATGTAAATTTTTAGCGTAACATGATAACTTTCATTATAAATGTTATCTTTCATACTTACATGTTATATGTTATTCTTACATGTTAACTTTAGTTATGTACATGTTAATTATCAGATTAACATGTTAACTTTCATCATTACATATTAACATTACAAAATTTATGGATTTTCATAACTATTATCCTTAATTTATTCATTGCTTATATAACTATAATGGCTATGGTTATTTTTTTAGATTTTTATAAAACCCCGTAAATTTGAATATATAGTGATAGATATTATTTATTGACGATTGAGTATGCTAGGAATTGATTTGAGATCAATTCAATATATGTATGTGAGTGTAGAAGAGAATCATGCACGAAACATACACAAACAGACTGATTTCAGTCTGTCTAGTCGACTACTATCCTTAGTAGTTAACTAGTAAGGTGATTAGTCGACTAATAATGGTATTAGTCGACTAGTCGGGTTGTTTCCAGATACCTAATGGGTTTCGGATCGGATTCATTTTGTTTCAAGCCCAGGCTTATTACTATGTATATATACATGTTTTAAAACCTATTCCTGCACTTTTCACATGAGTTCACAACCACCCTCTCCCCTCAAACCTTAGATCTTGTTTTTAGTGTTTCTCGAGGAGAATCGAGACGTATAGGCGTGTAGAGGGCGAGATCGTGGGCTTTTTATTGAAGAGAGATCTTGCATACGTGTTTGAGGGGTTGCAGCATGTTTTTGAGGCAAGATCATCTTCCTCCAAACATTACCCATAGATTAAATCATATTTTTATGAAGTAATATGATTAATATGTTGCTTAGATCTAATTCTAATGTGATAAAAGCTTAGTTTTTGATGTTAAATCTTAACCTAATGCTAGATCATAATCTTTTCCTTGCTGTTTATATTAGATTCATGATCATGATAATTAGGGTTGTTATAAATTTTGTTTTTAATATGTTAATCATGCTCTAATCATGTTTAAACCCTAGTTTTATAATTAAATGAGTTTTCTTGTTAATTAAAGATGTTAAAACCCTAAGCTTGTGATACCTAAGTTCTGTAAATATGGTTAAATGAATTTATATCTGTTCTAAGTTAATTTGCAAACACGCTTATGCTAATCATGTTAATAACCCATGTTTTAATTGAGAAATATGCTTAATTAGGATGTTAACCCTAATTTGATTAAATTAAGAGTTTAAATATTGTTGAGATAATCTCTGTTAAATAATTGTCAAGTTTAAATCTTGCTTTATGCTTCATGTGAATAAAAATAAGTTTTGAATAAAGTTACAATATACAAAACATGTATAGGAGATCAAACAGACTGATTTCTGTCTGTTAGTAGTCGACTACTACTATTAGTAGTCGACTAGTAAGGTGATTAGTCGACTAATAAGGGTATTAGTCGACTAGTCTGGCTATTTCTTATTGTTTCCTGAGTGTCGTTTCTTGCACTTTTGGTTTATGTTCACGGGGTTTGAGCCGCACGATGATGTACGTACAGTCGTGAGTACACACGAGTAATGTCATAGTATACATATGAGTACCCTAAGAGGGATTATGATAAATATTGATCTGTTTGCACTTGAGATACAAGATATACACACGTTATACACGTGTTTGGATATTGTTGATGAGTTTAGTTCAGTACTACGTGGAGTAGTGAGTTGATATTCTATTTGTACAGGCCATTGAGTCAGGTTTTTGGATGCTTTATCTAGTAGTCCATCCCGCACTAGGGTGCGATGAGGCTTGTGAGCCGTATTTATAGGATGTCTATTTGGTAGTTCATCCCGCACTCGTGTTAGGTACAGAGATGTGATGAGGTTAATGAGCCGTGTACACAGTTAGGATGCTGACTTGGTAGTCCGTCTCGCATGATAATGCGATGAATCATAACTTACAAGGATTTGCATTGTGATGATTATTGATAGCCTGAGTCTTTGGTGGATGCCCTTTATGAGCATGACTCATTGCTGAGATATATGACCGATGTACTTTGCTCTTGAAAGTACGTGAGACTATTATGCTGATATTTATTTTATCTTCCAAGTGATAGTGGAAGATATTATAAATATGATACATGATGTCTTTACTTTCATGTTCTATTTTCTTTATTTATTAGTTGGAATCAATAATTAGTGATTCACAATTTGAGACACATGGTATATACATGAGGGTTTTCTTATTTGGATTATTTCATTCGACGTACCAGTCTTGTGTTGTGGGTTTCTAATTGTTGATTTCATTTTGTTTGTTTATTACTAGTTCGATATTAATATTTAGTTATCTACAATTTGAGACATATGGTATATACATGATGGATTCCTTGTTTGGATTATTTCGTTCGACGTACTACATCTCGTGTTGTAGGTTTCTAAATGTTAATTCTACTTAGATACGGGAAAAATGATCTAGGTAGACTATGCTTAATAAATAGAGCCTCCACTACATCAAGCAGCCCTTCTCCTGGGGACGGATGGAGGTGATCTTGCTGTAGCGCTTTGACACTCTTCTTGTTGTTCTTTTTGTTTCAAATTTTTTTCAGGCAGCTCAGAGTTCCGAAGAGCCGCAGGATAACGGAGTTCTAGCATAGTCGCTGTCACGTATTTTAGTGGTTGAGACTCCACTATAGTTTATATTCTCATTTAGATATTAGAGTTTTGTTTTCATATTATAAAGGCAATGTGCCTTAGTAAGATTTTTAGTTAATTCATGTTGAGATATTTTTATTATTCTAGATATCAGATGTATTTCAATTGAGACATGATTTTCATTTATGAGATATCTCTTTCTATATCATATCTATTATTTTTATTTCCTTATTTTTCCTGTTTTGTAACTAAACTTATATTTGATTCTATTAGAGGATATTACTGTGATTAGTAAAACGTGTTATTACACGATGTGGATGCATGACAGGTTTGACATCTCTGGGTTCACATTAGATTACAGCCATGTGTGGAAACAAGGGTGTCACAGTTGGTATCAGAGCTTTAGTTCCAGCATTCTTAGGATCATTCATGTATCGAGTCGTGGATCTAGGATAAAGTTTCTTAGGAATCATGTATAGAGTCCGCTAGGAATTTCTAGATTGAGTGAGAACGTTATATATGTATACCTCGAAAATTACAAATTTTTTTATGACTACCTTACTTTGAAAAGTATTTGTGTGAATGATATGGGATATGATTTCTTATTGTGATACATTATGTGATATATACATATATGTTTGCAATCTCATTTATTGTGTCTAATCAGCTCTCCTCCTAATAACATAAATGTTAGGATGAGGATGTGGTCGAGATAGAACTCGTACCCGGAGAGATGGGCAAGTAGATCCTAAGCCACATCAGGCTCCATAGTATCTGATCGACTTAGTAAAGCAATTGCGGAAGCAGAGACTAGCAACTATAGAGGAGTGAGTAACGAACTAGATACACTTTCTGAAGTTCCACCACTAGTCATACCAGCCGTGCCTATTGAAGAGGTAATACCGATGACTACACCATCCCCACATTTAGCTGTTAATAGAGTAGCAGAGCGTGAAGCTTGACTCAGTAAGATTGAGGAAGATATTAGAAGCTGGGTGCACCAAAATTTTAGGACACATCGGATTCAGTTGCAGTTTATAAATGGAAGGAATATATGAGAAGTATTACTAGATATACTAAATGTTGATTTAGTACATAAGCAGAGGTTAGCTATATTCAGCTTAAAGGGTGACGTCGAAGGGTAAAGACTTTAGTTTGCACCAGAGTAGCGAATGACAATTACATAGGAGGATTTCATCTACTACTTCGATAAGCAGGTAAAACTAGCTGATTGGAGCAGGAAAACATACCAATAGTTAATTATGGAAATATGACTATCTGGAGACAAGGGCAAGGGCAAGAAACCTTTTGTAAGACTTAGAAGACCCAAACAGCGGGGCAAGAATTTTCACGCCAGTAGCAGAGACGAGGACACGGGTAGCAGCAAAACCATGGTAAGGGTCAGCAGTCCTAGGGCCGCGGTTACGGCCAGCAACGGCAGGTGATAGAGGCACAATCTGCCATTTTGAGGATTAAGGGGCCAGCAGGTCAGATTCACGCTATCCAGGAGATTCCTGAGGGACAGATAGTCCCATATGTTCTATCGCCAGCAATTCAGCAGTTGCCAACCACCGACAGAGTGTATGCAGTCGTACCACACGACCATGGTGCCACTGGAGCTATAGTAGAAGGTACTTTCTTAGTGAATTCATTTCCAGCTTGGATCTTGTTTGATTCAGGAGATTCACATTCTTTTATCTCTCATACCTTTATGGATAGGCTTCAGTTAGTCACACATCCCTTAGACATCCTGTTATCCGTCTCTACTCCTTTAGGGGAGGTATCCCTATTAGAGACTGTCTGTAAGAGATGTAGCATCAGTCTTGATGAGTCCGAGTTATCATCGATCTGATTGTTCTATGGATGTCAAATTTTGAAGCCATTCTCGGTATAGATTGGCTATCATCCTACCATATCAGTATCGACCATTTTACTAAAATAGTTAGATTGCGGGAATCTGATGAGTCTGAGTTAATCGTAGCGACCTCACAGGGCAACCAGTTTGTAGAGTCATTCCTAGCGTACATTAAGGAGATGATGCTGAGGGATAAGAGTGCTAATTTGTGAAAGAATAGAGTTGTCTCAGATTATCAGGATGTCTTTCAGGACTTATCTGGGTTACCTCCTGTGAGAGAGGTTGAGTTCTGTATCGAGTTGCAGCCGGGCACATCACTATATCCTGAGCACCCTATCGTATGGTACCAGTTAAGATGAGGGAGCTACAGACTCAGCCAGCATAGAAGGAACTCAACCAGAGGTAGCGACAATGTGTAGAGTTCATTAAGGATTATGAGTTTGCAATTCAGTACCATCCGGGGAAAGCGAATGTTGTAGTGGACGCGTTGAGTAGGAAGCGTCGCCACATGATTTTAGCTTTGAGGTTCTCGTTATATTGAGATATTCACACCCTTAGCTAGTTTGATTTTAGACCAGAGATCGGCAGGAGCAGTGCATTTTGGGGGGCTTTGTCCGTGCAGCCATTTTGGAGTGATAGAGTTGTCAGAGCTTAACTAGATGATTCTTGGATTCAAACCCGAAAGGAGGAGATTTCTAAAGAGCCAAATGCTAATTGGACCGTTGGAACAGATGAGGGTCTTTGAATGAAGGGCCGATTAGTGATGCCACAAAATCCACAACTGAAGAAGAACTTATTGGATGAGGCGCATCGCACCAAGTATATATTGCATCCAGCCAAAACTAAAATGTACAAGGACCTGAAGAGATATTTTTGATGGAGTGGCATTGTAAAACCCCATAAATTTGAATTAATATGTGATAATTTGAAATAATATGCGATTAATTGAGATAAGTGGATATTTATCTTGATAAATATTATTAAATGGTGTATGAGTATGATAGCAAATATTTTGAGTGCAAACAAGTTCGTATATGTGAAAGAATCGAGTCGAAAAATGCACAACAACAAAACCTGCACAACTGGAAAATTACGTGCCGGTCGACCGCCGAACAAGTCGTGGTCGACCGCCTGACAGGTTTTTAGTTTTTCCTGTTTTTAGTTTGTTTCAGGTTTTATGTGGCCCAGGTCCACTTGCATGATATATATACATCTTGAACGCGAATTTTCACATCTTATTTCAGAGTTCTAAAACCCTAGCAGCCATCAAATCCTTTTTTTAATCCCTAGATATTATTTTGTGAGAGTTCAAGAGCTTTTGAAGCAGGATTTCGATTTGGTTTTAACATGTGGCTTATGAATCTGTCTTGGATTTGCATCTTTCACATTTTTAGCAGGGATTCCAGGCGAGTTTCATCTCTTCCAACCCTACATCCAGTTTTAAATGATTTTTTAACAAGTTTTGTTTTGGTTTCATGAGCCTAATCCACTATTTTGTGTATAAAGAGAATTTCTTTCATAGTATATGATATAAGGTTTAATCTTTTATATATAAAAGATCAGCAATGAATTTCCTAAGAATATTATGGATCTGAAAATGTTTTAAACATGAGTTTAAACTATGAATTGGTGTTTTCATAATGTTTTGATGAATGTGAGCATCTTTGAGATTTAATTAACATATCTAAAATGTTAGATTTTATTTCATCTATTAGATAATCATCAGATGTGTTATTTTAGTATTTAAAATGTCTTATACATGTTTTACAGCAAGTTAATCGGGTTAGAATCATGAAATATGCTCACAAACACAAATTGTAGAAACTGCAGTCACCAGGCTTCATTAATAAATATATTGTTAGATATAGGTGCCCTGTAGGTAATAATTGTATATTGTAACAGGACCTATATGAATATAACATCCTTGTTCAAAATAATAGTATACTATTTTGGTCAGATTTATCTGGTATTTTCATACAGATAAAGTCCTTAGAATGATACCTGACTATCAGACATTTCAGATATGATCGTAATGAAGAGATCTGATTTGTCGTTAACGTATATTCTAAAATGTTCCTAGTCAATAAAGAGTTGAAATGAGACATCATCACTTTGGAAAGACTAGTGTATACTCTATTTCTCCTTTGGTAGGATGATGATCCATCTCTTGGATCATTGATGTGAGACATCAAGATATAGTATACAGGTGACTCATTAATGAATGAGTTGACTGAACGACTCACTAAGAACATCTAGTTGGTAATTATACTTAACTGTCAAATAGAAGTTCTCAAGTGATATAGTACATAGTAGTCTCTTGACCTGAGGCATGAGTGCAATATCTTACATGTCAGTATAGGTGTACTTAGACTTTTACCTAACCACAGTTCTCATCGAGTTGTGCATAACGGTTCTTGTTGGGTACGTCCCAAGGCATAAGTAGATATTGAGATGCCAATATGAGATTCGTCTCTCCCAGTATAGGGGGTTAATGTCATAAGATTGTTTGATATAACTATAACCTAGAAATCCTTGGCCGAGGTAAATTAGATAAACTGAGTGTTAGTTTGATCTTAAAGGTTATGAGTTTAATATCAACAAACACTAATTGAGCTATTAGGGTTTGACAGTTTTCCATACCCTAGGCTCAATAGTTTGATATGGTTTGACGAAGAGATCGGATTGTACGACATTATACTGAGCGGTCCTGATAAAATTGGATAAGCATCCTGCAAACCTTTATCACAACTCATACCCGGATAGTCTTCATGTGCAGCTAGCACCTCTGTTGTACTTGTGGATATGATCCACTACCGAGTTTTTGAGTTGGGCCCTAGAGTCACACCAAGCGCATACTTGAATCCTATGAAACACAATTTATAGAGTGGTGCGTATGATTGATACGCATATATAAGTTTTTTTGGGATACACATAAACGGTTATGTATATCGGTAAAATCGGAATGCTATGTGCTTAGGAAATGAATTCTAGTATTTTTCCCATAAAGTTAACTTTTAGTCAACTAGTTGACTTTTTGGTCAATAGTTGACTTTTGGTCAACTCTTGATTTATTTGGTCATATAGTGACTAATTAGTTAAAGATTAGAATAATACCATATACCATATTTATGAAATACTGTATTAGTAATAATAATTTGGTATTCTTATTTATAAAGTACACATACCATGTATAATGAGTCATGAGAGGAGTCACTTAGTGGTATGATTTGAGCACATGGTTTATTAGCACATGGTTTTGAAATGTAATGATTC
>BQKN01058473.1:133778-150707 GCA_022839385.1 Asparagus kiusianus | reverse complement strand
TATAAATGTTCTAAATAATTTCTTTTATAAAACTTTCTTAAATTACTAAAATTATTCTAAATTGATACTTATTCTAAAATAAATCCTTTTAAATTATAATTATTCTAAAATAATTCTTTTGTCAAACAAATTCTATTGTTTTATTATAATTACTCTAAAATGAATTTTCACCAAAATAATTTACTATAATTATTTTAAAATGATTATTTTGTCAAATAAATCCTTAAAAATCATAAACTAATCTAAAATAATTTTATCTTATTTTATCTTTATAGTATTTATATTCAAAATATTATTTTTTTTAGTATCATTCGTCAAATAAATCCGTACATGTCATCACGGTATATGTATTACAATGTGAATGGTCATACGTTATTGTCCACAGTCCGTTTCGTTCACGATAGTTCTATACGTTATAGTTCTCAGTCCAATATGTTCACGACAGTTCTATATTTGTAACGAGTATTTATTCAGGTAACGAGTTTGTATGCATAATTAATCTGTAATCAATCTAAATTGTGCTGAGCAAGAATATGGATCGTGCGAGCAACTAATTAATTCACAGCGGATTGAATGACAAGTCAAGAGGGTATCGGGATCTTGCCTACGAAACCGTGGGGTCTGATGATGAGGCTACGATACTGATGCGGACACGGCGTGTGGTGATCGAGGCGACGTAGCGGATGGCGGTTCTGCAACTAGGTGTGCGCCGGCATACGATCGAACAGATAGCGTGCGATGGAGGAGACGGGGCTGTGGGTCGAGCTCGGGCTGATGTGGATCTACGCGTGGCTGTAGCGCGCTGGGGTGTTCGTCGGACTGCTGGAGGACGGCAAGGGGCTGTGGGGGACTGGCGGCTCGCGAGGGGTGGAGCTGTGGTGGAGGTCGGCGGCCAGAGGGGCAGTGGTGATTGGGGAAGAGCGGAGGAGGAAGAGGAGGTGGGTTCAGGGCTGCGGGTTCGAGCTCAGGGGTTCAAGGTCGCGGCCGTGGGGATGTGGGGGCGGCGCTGGAGTTCGCCGGCGGCGGGACAGGCTGGGGAGGAGGCTATGGGTGGTCGGAGCTCGAGCAAGGGGCTGTGGGTTAGTGGAGCGCGGACACAGGGATGGGGAGCACGCGGGGCGGTTCAGTGGCTCGACAGAGGGCGGCCGAGGCGTGGTCGGAGGCGGGGGCTGGTGCTGGTCGGAGGAGGAGAGGGTTGGCCACGGATCTGGGCGTGGGTGATGGGGGCTGAGAGGCGGTGCTCGGCGCGGACAACGGCGGTGGTGCGGCTGCGATCGTCGGAGAAGGGTGAGGACGGCGATGGGAGCGGGGTGAGAGGCGACGGAGGAGGTCTGGCGGAGCTCGAGCTCGAGCTCGTGGTTGGGATCGAAAGAGAGAGAGAGAGAAAAAGAAAGAGAGAGAGAGAGTACGAGAGAGGAGGCTGAGGTTAGTTTAAATAGGATAAAAAATAATAAAAAATTGAAAAAGATAAAATAAAATACTGAATGAGGTGCGCGTGGAGCCGTTTTTTTGGAAAAGAAGAGGAGGGAGAGAACGGGGTTGTTGGGGGTAGCTGATGGGGGTTTGACGCGGAAAGCAAAAGCTGGGGTTATTTTCAAATGGGTTCAGGTATTTAAACAAAAATAATTAAAATAAATAATTTCGGGTACTTGAAAATTAAACTAATTACATAATAATTATCTACATATAAAAACGTACATGTTGAGCTAATACAACAGTTGATACAAAACTGTCGAAATATACCCATATTGTATAATTAAACGGAAATAATTAATAATAAAAATATATTTACTTACATTTAAAATCAAATAATTATGTGACAATTATCTACACGATAAAACATACCAGTTATGCTAATACGACAGTTGATACGTAATAACTAAAATAATACAATAATTTACACAAATAATACGTAATTAATAATTCATTATAATACAATAATTAATACGTAATAGTAATAATAATATGACGTATTATTTAAAATAATACGTAATAGTATTAGTAACACAACTTATAAATTTCCAGAAATTTTTATTGCACGTAATTAATTTATAAATATCAAAACCATTTAAATAAGTATAAAACTTAGACTTTAAATCATAGAAAATTTCTAGAAAATCAAGAAAAATACAAATACTCTTTTAAAAATAATAATTAAATATTTTAAAATACCAAAAATTTATTTTAACTAGTATCAAAATTTTACGGTCATTACATATATAAACCCCCAAACAACTTCTATCTTAGTAACCCAATGGATAGTTTTTAAAGAAGTTTAAAAGAGTTTTGAAAAGGGTTTTAGTTGGGTTCAAAGTCTGTTTGGTTTGTGAAGATTGTTTTACAAGTGGTGAAGGTCATCTATAGTGGTTGAACTTCATTTTAATCCTCCTCTCCAACTTGATTTTTAGAGAAGAATTCCTAAACTCTATTTCTAGCTATTTATTGTTTTATTCATAATTTCTATATGCTAGATTTTATTTGAGTTTAGTTATTTTGATTTGTTTCTCTTTTTACACACACACAACCATTGAGCTTATTATATTTACATTCATAGTATAATTGGGTTGTGGGATTGTGTAACTTAGAGAGTGAGCTTATTATTCGTTCTCATCCATTGTAAAGAACAAACACTTTTTATTAAGCCTATCTTATGAGATCACTTTGTAATACATTTGTACACTGAGAGAAGTGTGTGGTGAGAGTCGGGGATCGTCCCAAGAGGAGTGGCGTCGGTTGACGAACCTAGGGAGAGGTTATAACAAAGCACTTGCGGGAGACACAGCTAGGTCCAACACTTATGAGGGTGTAGAGTGGGTTTGCAAGAGTGTGAGTTGTAGAGTTTTCAGTTAGCTAGAAATCCGAGTGTGTAGAAGTTTCGGCTTCCAAACCGGATTGTGATAGTGGATTTCTCCCCGGGAGTGGGGAGCGGAGACATAGGACGGAAGGTCCGAACTCCGTGATCATATCGTGTGTTTGAGTTTACTTTGGCGCACTTAATCTTATGTTTATATTTTTTATCGCCATTGTCCATAGCTCATTATTTATATCATCCACTATCTAGTTTATATTGTTTACCCTTGTGTTAGTTTATATATCCTTGCATATATATTTCATTATATAGGATATATCTCATTGTTCATATTGCCTATCCTATCTCATGTATCTTGTTGTATTTCATACTTGCTAGGATAACTTGTTAATTAATTTTAATTGGCATAAAATCGGATTAGATTAGCATAAGACCCTAATCACCCCCCTCTAGTGTCTAACAATTAGTATCAGAGCTTGATGCTCTTTGATTTAAGGTCTAATCGCCTTGAGTTAAAGATCCAAGTTATCTTTTTATGCTAACCTTATTTTGATTGTATTTATATCTTGCTTGTATATTTTTACAAATTATGGATATGAATGATGCATCTTGTTTAGGCTATGATTCTAGTATTGCTCTTAAATTCAATGTTTTCCCCTATGCTCAATGGTGTTTTAGGTTCAAATTATTTGTTCAATCTAAAAATATCGATTTATGGGAAGTCATTGATTGTGCTTATATTGTACCCACATTGGAGAAATCCAAGTGGAGCAAACATGATAAAAAGATGTTTATTATGAACAAGCTTATGTTAGAATTTTTATTAAATGCACTTAATTCATTATTGTCTAACAAGCTTGATTCTTTTGATAGCGCTTATACATTGTGGAAATTCATAGAAGCGCATCAAGGGGACTTGGAAGCGATCCGACAAGCTTTGTAGGATCCCGCTTCAAGTTCAAAAGGAGCATCATGCACACGGCCACTAGGCGATAGCCCTAGTGAGGTTTGCGAGTTCGAATCTATCAATAATTTACCTAATGATGAACTTGCTTGTGCTAGTGAAAGATTATTGCATGCCTACAAGAAATTACAAAATGATTTTATTGATTTAAAAAGCAAGCATGAGGATTTGAAATCCGATCATGAGTTGTTAGCATCTAAGTTTGAAACTACTTCTAATGAAAATGTGATCCTTAAAGAAAACAATGAAAAATTAAAATTGGATCATGTTTCTTTAACTTCAAATATTGCTAGTTTAACTCATGAAAGAGATAATGCCATGTTAGAAGTAGAGAACATACAAAATGATACTACTTCCTTCGTAAATGACTATTTATGTTCTACTTCTAAAAATGCATATGTGCCTAAAAATGAAGATCTGAATCTTATGAATAAATGCATTTCATCTTTAGATTCAACTTTTAAAACATGCATTAATAATCATAAGAAACTTATGGATATTTGTGCCAAGTCTAAGTCATCATCTACTCATTATGCACATATATAGAGCAAAGTTTACAAGTGTTCTATTTGCGGTCGTAAAGGCCATTTAGCTAAATTTTGCTATGATGCACACAAACATAAAAATGTTAATGCTCCTTGTGCATCTCATCAAGTTTGTTTATCACATGTACACACACGTGCACTCATTGTTCATCATAAGCATGGTCATGTGTATAGATGTGATCATTGTGGTCGTTTTGGTTATTTAGCCGAATATTGTTTTGATTTAAAAAAGAAATCTTATTTGCCAAATGCTTCTAGTAGACCACATGCTTTTAAATGTGATGTTTGTGGTAGGTTTGGACATCTTGCTAAATTTAGTTTTGATATACAAAAAGCTTCTAAGTTGCAATATGTTCCAAATAGACCATTGTTTAAGAATGTTTCTCATTTGCAAAATAATTTTAAAAGAAAGTTTTTATTTGCAAATGATTCGCGTGCACGAGCTAATGGTCCACAAAAAAAATGGATCTCTTTCATTGCACAAATTGCAATCGGAAGGGTCATTTGAATAAATATTGTTTTGACCGTTTTAGTGCACCATATGTGCCCAAGAGAGTAATAATTATTCTAAAATAATATTTTCTCAAAATAGTTTAACAATTCAAAATAAACCGTTTTTCCCAAATAAATTATTTTAAATTATCTATTTAATAATTATTCAAAACCAACTCTTTTCCAAATAATCTCTTTTCTCAACATAATAATTCTAATTAATCTAGAAAAATATTAATTTATCATTTAATATCGTCATCAACAGTCCCACGTAGATAATAACAATTCACAGTTAAACTATGCAAGTAATTCATAATAAATGTAAATATTCAAACTATAAAACAGGAAGAGCGAAATCTTGCCTCGGGTTGTGTTGAATGGATCGATGCTGTCACTACGACGCGTCGGCGCTGAAGAGCGACGGATCTAGCTGAACAGGTCGCGGGTCGGCATCAACGACAAAGCAGCGGCACGGCGGGTTCGTCGAAGGGCCAGCGGCGGAGAGGGAGCTCGCGACGACAGATCTGAGAAGAGGGGACAGCGAGCGGCGGACTGACGGCTCGCTGTTGGGCTGAACATGACGGCGGAGGTGGCAGGCTGAGCATGGAGGCAAGCCGACGAGGGAGTGGCCGACAATGGGGGTGAATGACAATGGTTTTGGACGCTGTCAGAGGTGAAGGCGTCGGGGTTGGGGGAGACCGAGCGCGGACTGGTGGAGGGTGCAGGCGGCGAAGAGCGCGGGTTGGTAGCTGGAGGCGGAGGGGTGAGTGGATCTGGGCGGCTGCGACGAAGGGAAGAGAGGAGGCACGGCAGTCGACAAGGTGGAGGAGGGCGGATCTAGTGGCTGTAGGCGGTGGCGTGGGTCTCAGGCGACGGTGCGGGTGAAAAGAGATGGTGAAGGTGTTGGGTTGAGAACGAGGTGGAGAAGCAACGGCCTTGGTGGTGAGTGGCAGAGGAGTGGGGGTGGGTTCGGTTGAAAGACAGTGGCAACGGAGGTTTTGGGGAAGAAGAGAAGGAGAGAGGGAAAAATAAAAATAAATATTATTTATATATATATAGAGAGAGAATTAGGGTTTTAAAATTTTATTTAAAATAATAATAATTACGAAAAATATAAATAATTATATGAAAATTATCTACACATCAAAACGTACCAGTTATGGTATTATAACCGAAAATACACAACAGTTGAATTAATACAACAAATTGCACAATTAAAAAAGAATAATTAATAAAAAAATATAGTTTCTTATATTTAAAATCAAATAATTATAGGATAATTATCCACACAGTAAAACTTACTAGCTATACTAATACGAGAGATAATATGTAACAGTAGTACTAATACAATAAATTATACGAACAATACGTAATTAATAATACAACGTATTATAGGAAAATATACGTAATAATAATAGTAATATCACGTATTATTCAAAATGATACGTAATAATATCGGTAACACAACAGATAAATTCTAGAAATTTTTACTGCACTAAATAAATTTATAAATATTTAAATCATTTAAATAAATATAAAACTTAGACTTTAAATCATAGAAAATTATAGAAATTGGAAAAAAATATAAATACTCTTTTAAAAATCATAATATTAAATATTTTAAAATACTAGAAAATTATTTTAACTAGTATCAAAATTCACGATCATTATATTCTACCCCCCTTAAAACAAATTTCATCCTCAGAATTAAAATAAAAGTAATACAGAAAGAGTCCAAGGATAGAGATATAGAACGATATCCATAAACAGAGGAGAATGTAAAACAAAAACGACACAAGTTAAGATACAAGATGTGACAGCTAAGATATCGCTATCGCATTTCAGACTCGCAACAAAGTCTAAGCAAATACTATGATACAAACATATTTAATTGTGTGAACTTGTTATACAGTACTTGTAAATATATAAGCAACCTAATCAGTACAAAGTATAAGATAAGCAATATTATAGAATCAAAATAAATAGGTACAATATAAATAAATAATCATATAGAGTGAATCATATAAATAATATACAAGCATTCATAGAAACAAAGCAGAACATATTAAGTAAGAATAAAGTCAAGTAAGAACAATAATTCTAAAGCAAACACAAAAATAAGTCAAATACAATAGAAATAGACAGAAACATAAACAACATAATAAGAAAAATCGAAAAATCTAAAATACATAACAGTTTAAACAAAACATATTAGCAGGGTATAACAATGATTAATCGAAAACAAAAATAAATTTAGTTATGAAAAATACAATCAATACAGGTTCAAACTACATATATTAAAAACACAATGTAGGATATAAAATCAATAAAAACGAGTAAACGAACGAAAAACGAATATCAACAGAATCATATAACAAAATAAAATGATATAATAAATAAGTATAAGTCAAAGATAATAGGAAAAGCAATCATAAAGTAATTAGAATAATAATACATACAAAATAAACACAAATAAAAGAAAATGTATTTAATTGATGGAATGATGAAAAGTAGTCTGAAACATAAAAAAGATACAAAGACAGTCAAGTATAAATAGCTAAACACAATTATTAAAATAATTATACAATCAAATAATCATGTAAAGCAGTATATAAAATTTAGCAGATAAATAATTTATTACACAAATATTGGGTATTTATAAATTATATACACAGAAATTAGAATGCGGCAAACAATATAATTATGTAAAAATAAGCAGCACAATGCAAGTGGAACATTAGAAGGTAATTGAACATAAACCAAAAAATATATATGATATATAAAACATTACAAAGCAGACAGTCATGGAAGGAAAATATGATATGACACAACAACATATAAGAAATGAATTATATGTAGTATATCATATCAAAAACAAAATAAATAAATGTTGACATATCTCACAGCACTAATTATTGAAAACACACACTTTATATAAATATTATGACAAAATAAATGAAGAGGACTAACCTGAACAAAGAACAAAAATAAAAAGTAAGTATTAGAATGAATAAGAAACTGTATATAAAAATTAAGTAAGCAAAACATATGCATTACTAAGAAGGATGAAATGATTGATAAATTAAAGCAAACAATGATGATACATGTAATTGAAAGTAAAGAATAAGATAAAATATGCCAAATGAAACTACTTTATACGTAATAAAACAAGCTAGCAAGTTAATAATACACTTATAATATAATATACAATAGTAGACAATGATAATATAAAATGACTGAAATATACTAAATACGAGAATGACGTAATATCACTAGAAAAACATAAGTTATGATACAAGAATGCAGAACAATCAGGCAAAAGGACAATAAAGATTATAATAAGGTATATATAACATACATAATCATAATTGAAAATAACATTAAGAAATAAATATAGATAGAAACACATCAATACATATAGACAAACAAACAGAGGCAAATCATAATAATAATCAATAACAGAATGAAACGATACAAAATAATTATTAGCATACAAACATTTATATAAAACAAAGTAAATAATACAAAATCATAGTTAGGCCCAAAGAAACACAAATAAAATTAAGTATAAAAATAAAAGATATAAAAGCAAAAGGGATAAACAAGATTCAAAAACGTATGATGTGTATAACAAATATAATCATTATGTATAATAAGCGTTAAAAATGAAAACACATACATAATAATAAGCATATAAAAGTCTGAATACTCATGGTACTAATCATGCTAACAAAATAAATTTTGATGGAAAGAGTCACAAAATATTATATGTTAAAATAGACA
Source organism: Asparagus kiusianus (assembly GCA_022839385.1). Taxonomy (NCBI): domain Eukaryota; kingdom Viridiplantae; phylum Streptophyta; class Magnoliopsida; order Asparagales; family Asparagaceae; genus Asparagus; species Asparagus kiusianus. Next base: position 142,114 of record BQKN01058473.1, on the reverse strand, counting down.
TAAGAGTAAACACGTGATTCAAAATAAACATATTATATAAAACATAATAAGAAAAACATAAATATATATTCGACAAACAATATGATAAATTAGAAGTATTAGCAATATTCATAAATATAAACAAGATACAACAATAATAATCATCACTATATAAAATCAATTAGACATAGTAGTATATTGTGTAGTAGTCAAAAATCACATAAATACAATCAGCATAATATACATAAATAAAATGTATAATACATGAAACATGAACTATGAAAGATAAAATAAATTTATAACAAATGAAAACATACAATATAATATTGTAAATAATATAATAAATAATACAGAATTCAATACAATCAAACAATACACAAGTCAAATCAAAAAAATATAATTATAAAAATAATAACATATAAAATAATGACCGACACGAGGATAGAGGAGTTATACAAAAAGAGTGTAATCGCGAAGAGATGAGACAAGAACTATGGAAAACTCCAAAGTCAAAGAGTGATAAGATAGGGACGGAACGGAATCTATCAAGAAAATAAGATAAGAGCTCAAGAATAGTCTCACGGATAAAATATGACATGTTTCTAAATTGCCCATTATATTCTCACTAGTAGTAACTCGGGATCGTGACTTGCATGGGCCACCACTAAAACTTGTCACGTCCTGCTTTCTAAAATAACGGGGAATCGGGACGTGAACAAGCCCGCGACATATTAGATTGAGAAGAAATATACACTACTATTTTTTTCCTTTTCTTTTCTTCTCAACCCAATACGCTAAGCATCTGAAAATAAATACAATGCGAATTTATAGGTCTCCAATCACAGATAGCAAGAATATAATAGACAAACTCAGAATAAAATAATACATACAACAAATGAATATCATCCAGGACATAAAATACGGGTCAAATATGCTCTTATACAAAACTATCTGAATGAAATACTAGAGATTATAAAAAATACACTGATCAAATGGAAATAAAAGGTAGTACAAAAGAAAACTGAGGACCAATAACTAAGCTTCGACTTCTTTTTCTGCTCCATCCGCTAGGCACTCCTGCTGAGAATCCTCTGGCTCCTGGCGATCTCCCAGCTGGACTTGTTCTTCCTCTAAGTCTGACGTACACCAGAGAAAATAGGTGTACGTTAGCGTATATGGCACACGACAAGACCCCACAAACAAATAGAACAAACAAAAACCAAACGGAAAACATGCGATGACAGAAATGACAAAAGAACGTGCAACTGGAAATCCAACAAAATCAACATGCGAAAACACTATTAAAATATAATAATCAGAAGAATCCAAAATCAACCGCGGGACGAGGTCAGGCAGCTAACAATCAAAACAACCATCAAGTAATAAGGTCATACAACTAGATGGAATTAATACTTAAAATCTACAATAAGAGACGTAGTACGTCGAGCGAAATAATCCAAACAAGGAAACCCTCATGTATATACCATATGTCTTAATTTGCAGATAATTAAATATTAATCCCGATCTATGTATGAAAAGGTAATACAACTGGCCTACATCTCACAGGAATTCATACTTAGCCACATGTAACTAGCCATCCTAAAACTCATTGGTCCACATCTCACAAAAAGTCAACATTCATATCACCGGATAACTGATTGTTCATAAATCCTCTACGCGCATCCAATACCGCTACACGAATCGGTCAGAGGACTACACGCAATCCGATCTTGGCCTGGTTCGAACTCAGGCAAAGCTCAGGTGATAAAACAGGTCACAGACTAAAGTGACTACACGAATTCACTTTAACCCAACAAACCAACCCCAGTGACTATACGAATTCACTGGCGCATGCTGGAAGATACATCAACAGTCACATCCAAGCACATGAATATTAACTTCCACATCCTAACTCTTCTCGTTTTCTAAGTCAACGATCATAACCTAAACTAGATCTCTGGTCCACCTCCTAAATCAGTCAACACACACACATGTTACTAAGTCTGTTCATGACGTACGAGGCCATTAAGTCATGAACTACTAAGGTTCTCAATCACAACAAGAAATAATAAATGAAACAACCAATCATGTACAACGATGATAAAACATCCCACAAAATTAAATCTAGGAATTATAACTCATAAACAACATCCATATAATTTAGAAAATAATCTTTTTCCAAATAATTTATTTTAAAATTATCATAATTTTCATCAAATGGTTTCGTCCTCAAATAAATTCTTTTTAATTAAAATAATTATCCGAAATGATTCCGCTACCGAAATAAATTCTTTTAATTCATAATAATTATTCTAAAATAATCTTTTCTCAAAATAGTTTAACAATTCATAATAACCCGTTTTTCCAAAATAAATTATTTTAAATTATCTATTTAATAATTATTCAAAACCAACTCTTTTTCTAAATAATCTCTTTTCTCAACATAATAATTCTAATTAATCTAGGAAAACATTAATTTATTATTTAATATCATCATCAACAGTCTCATGTAGATAATAACAATTCACAGTTAAACTATACAAATAATTCATAATAAATGTAAATATTCAAACTACAAAACAGGAAGAGCGGAATCTTGCCTCGGGTTGTGTTGAACGGATCGACGCTGTCAGTACGACGCGTCGGCGCTGAAGGGCGACGGATCTGGCTGAGCGGGTCGGCGTCAACGATAGAGCAGCGGCACTGCGGGTTGTTGGAGGTAGCGGGTTCATCGAAGGGCCGGCGGCGGAGAGGGAGCTCTTGACGACGGATCTGAGAAGAGGTTGCAGTGAGCGGCGGACTGATGGCTCGCTGCTGGGCTGAGCGTGGAGGGGAGCCGACGAGGGAGTGGCCAACGGTGGGGGTGAACGACAGCGGTTTTGGGCGCTTTCAGAGGTGAAGGCGTCGGGGTTGGGGACGTCGTGGGCTGGGGTGGCTTCGGGACGACGGCGACGGGGTTGGGGGAGGCCGAGCGCGGACTGGTGGAGGGTACAGGTGGCGGAGAGCGCGGGTTGGTAGCTAGAGGCGGAGGGGAAAGTGGATCTGGGCGGCTGCGGTGAAGGGAAGAGAGGAGGCACGACGGTCGACAAGGAGGAGGAGGGCGGATCTAGTGGCTGCAGGCGGCGGCGCGGGTCTCAGGCGACGGTGCGGGTGAAAGGAGATGGTGAAGGTGTTGGGTTGAGAACGAGGCAGAGAAGCAACGGCTCGCGAGGGTGGTGGCTGGCCGGAGGAGAAGGCCGGTGAAGGAGGAGAGTGGGTCGGAGGCTCGTCGAGCCTTGGTGGTGAGTGGCGGAGGAGTAGGGGTGGGTTCGGTTGAAAGACTGTGGCGGCGGAGGTTTTGGAGAAGAAGAGAAGGAGAGAGGGAAAATAAAAATAAAAATTATTTATATATATATATATATATATATATATAGAGAGAGAGAGAGAATTAGGGCTTTAAAAATTTGTTTAAAATAATAATAATTACGAAAAAATATAAATAATTATATGAAAATTATCTACATGTCAAAACGTACCAGTTGTGGTATTATAACTGACAATACGTAATAGTTGAATTAATACAACAAATTACACAATTAAACAAGAATAATTAATTAAAAAATATAATTTCTTATATTTAAAATCAAATAATTGTGGGATAATTATCCACACAGTAAAACATACTAGTTATACTAATACGACAGATAATATGTAACAGTAGTAATAATACAATAAATTATACGAATAATATGTAATTAATAATACAACGTATTATACGAAAATATACATAATAATAATAATAATATCACTGTAGGCGTATAAAATTGCCTATAGGTCCCGTTATACAGCTCGATGACGCTAATTCGACCAAATCGACCATCGGGCGACATATCCAAGCAGACCGTTAGTCCGCGACACCGAAGCCGGATGATTACGCGACGAAGCGTGATAACGAGGCTACGAAGCCAACGAATCGCACCCAAGCATTGGAATGCATCCACTCGCACGTAGAATCAAACCAACGTTTCGAGGAATCACCGAGTCATCTAAACAAGAGCGAACTCGGATGAATCACGATCGAATCAAGATCGGTTTTGGACTCGAACTCAGAAGTGGGTTTACTGCCAAATTTGGAATCAAGTCAACAAATCGATTCCAGATTAAGTCAACCACAAACCGAATCACGTCGGAACCGGAAACAACGAGAAACGACGAAACGACGGAAACCGCACCTAAGGGGGCTCGGCCAAAGCCGAGCCACCCACAGGTGGCTAGGCCCTGTTCTGTGCACGGGGCACAGTTTCGAGCGCCTATAAATAGGCCTTGTGCTCATTTGGTTCAAGGTTGGATTTTTGGAGGGTCGAAGCTCTGTCGGATTGGAATCTCAGATCTAAAAAAGATTGGAGCTTTGGAAGATTGAAGACTTGGACTTTGAGATCCGGTGCTCGGCGATCATCCACGCCAAATAAGGCAAGAGTTCGAGAGGGACCGGATCTGAGATCTACACGATTTTCCTCCGGATCTAAGCTTGGTTCTTAGATCCCGAGAAGAGTCTCGAATTCGCTTGGTCGATTTCGACACTTGGGCTACTATTTCCTTGGTGAATTAGTACCCCACCCGGCTATTATTTCATTCGTGAGATAATACCCGTCATATCGTGTAGATCCGACCGGATCGAGATCACGCGGTGGTCCACGGCAAACAACCCCGGCGCAGGCAAAGAACCCACACAAAGCGAGTGACCGCATAACAGGAGCTCGCGATTCGTTCGACAAACAAGGATAAAAATTGTAATCTTTCTTTTTCGTATTTTGATTTTCATTGTAACCGGATCTTATAAAAAGACCGGATTTTTGTAATCGATAAACTATTACAAGAGTGTGCAATGACATCAATGAAGAAAGACACGATTTTTCCCGCGAACAATCTGGCGACCACAGTGGGAGCCACCGATCTCGCCGACGAGATCGGCGCGTCGTAGCCACGGATCCCGATCCCGGTCGTGGAGGAGGTCGAATACGAGTTCGACCAACAGAAGTTCGAGGCGTACCTGTCGTCCTCGTCCGGATCTACCTCCTCCCGTAAGTCCAAGTCTCCAAAGTTCTCCTCCAAGAGGAAACTTCGTTGGTACGAAGATGTTGAAGCTACCAACGAAGATCTCGCCCCGTTTGATGCCGAAGCTGCATTGGGTGAGATCTCCCCAACCTCCAACCAGGTCGGACCTACTCTGGCCCACCCTTCTGCCGCAGGGGGCGTAGTGACTCTCTCGAAGAGAGCCCGCCAAAGGCAACGACAACGCCTTGCGAAACAATTCGCAAAGGCCATGGAATCTGTTGACGGAGTTCGCTATAAGGCGGATCTGAAGAGCAGAAGAAGCAAGCAGCCTCAACAACAGATGAGTGGTAACTCCTCCAAGCCGCCAACCAACGATTGGATCCGCGTCAAACGGAATCGTTCAACACTTGAGGAGCGCATTCACAAGCGCCGCGCACTCTCAGCGCAAGCACGGGCTCAAGTTCAAGAAGCCCGTAGAAGGTTGCAGAATGGAGTGGCCAAGAAATCACCACCAACTCGCAAAATATGGAGGCCAAAATCCGAAGTGGTGATTCAGGCCGAGGAGCGACCTTTACAGCCTTCAAAACGAGTTCAACCTCCCGAACCATCCCGAGGAAGGAGGTCAATCTTGGAGCGCCTCGGTCCAATTCCCGACGAGCGCAGCAAAGTTCATGAACGCTTGGGCCCTATGAAGAAGTCCCGAACGAATCAACATGCTGGGGGTCGCCATGATCCTCAACATGACAAGGAGTTCACGGCGCCCGAGTGCACTAACTTGCGCATTGAAGTTCGAGAGCCCGCTGAAGATTCACGCTAACAAAGGCATGTGTCAAGGCGCGTGACTCTCGAAAGCCCAAAGAAGGCGATTCGCCCCCAGAAGGAAACGTTGTCATCCGATGACGATGACGTTATACCTAGGAAATCGTGCCAATACGTGATAGGTTGCTCCGAATTTCATACGGACGAGCTATACTATCGTGCTGGGGGTACGAGCAGAGCCAGAAAGAGAAGTCCTCGTAGGCTCGAAACTCAATGCCCCTGTGCCAAGCTCATTCGGGCGGTACTGTCGGAGTGCAGCTGTGTCAAAGCAGTCCCCGAGAGAGTTTCGGTGTTCGAAAGGCTCAGCACTGAAACGCTAAAGCCAAGGCCTAGGCGTTTTCGGCGAAGAAGAACGGCGGTTGAAGACGGAAAATTTCCGAGGGTCACCGCTAATATGACCAACAAGGGGACATTGGCACGGGATGATCTCGAGTCGATTCTGAATGCATCGCGACATCTAAACCGTTTGCAGTCCGGAGCCATCTCACGAAGGACGTATGGCAGGGTTCGGATAAGCTCACCTTCAGAAGATGAGGAATCAGATGCATGCTCTGCGGTTGCGTCTGATAACACTGTATCCAGCGAAGGAGAACCCCGCGAGTCATTCATGATAAGCGCGGAACAAGTGGCCAAGATGCTTGAAGAAGCCATGGCCAAACAACAGGAGACCTTCAGGCTCGATATGCAGATGGCCATGCAGACCATGAGGGAGATGCATGAGCAGCAAATCCAGGCACTGAGGAACCAGCAAGGCGAACCAAGCCACCGTAATCAGGTTGTTCAAGAAGTTGAACATACGGATACGGATGAAACTCGCAATGTCGATGACCCTCCCATCAACGCAGGGGGTGGTAATGAGGATGCCAACGAAGATACAGGTGAAAACTTGAAAATCAAAAGCCTCGAGAGCAAAATCAATACCTTGATGTCAGCTCAAGAGGTGAAAAAAACGGGCATTCTTTGTCCATACCCAAGGGAGTGGGATTCAATCTCCTATCCGGCGAAGTTTAGTCTAATCAACTTCACGCCGTTCGATGGGAAAGGTTCCCCCACCCAGCATTTGATTTATTTCAAATCGCACCTGGGTGTTATCTCCGGCAATGAGCCTCTGATGGTGCGGTCATTCGTTGGCACTCTTCGTGGAGCCGCCTTTGATTGGTACCGCCGCCTCAAGCCAGGTAGCGTGAGCAGCTGGGACGATATGGAGACCATGTTCCTCACCAATTTCTTCGACGACGACACCGAGATATCCATCGGAACGTTGCTTGACGAGAAACAGAAAGACGGGGAGTTAGTCGAAACCTTCGTCAAAAGGTTCCGGAACAAAGCGTTAAATTGCCGGGACCCGATCACCGAGGAGTTCATTCTCCAGACCTGCCACAACAATCTTTCTTTGGACGTGCTGGAAGCAATAGGAACAGCACCCTCCAACACCTGGAAAGACCTGAAGGTCCGAGGGGAACAAGCCGAACGCTTCCTCCGAAGGAAGAAGGCCGAGAGGAGTCAATCGACGATTAATCCTCCAAACTCAAACTTTGCCTCCCGTGGTAAGGGTAAAACACCTGCAGCAGCTGTCGATGCTAATCAAACATCGCAACAGCAGTCCCGGAGACAACAGAAAACTTCGGATCAGAGGCCTCAAAAAGAGTACTCCTTCAAGGACGAAGATGTTCCAGCCATCTTCAAATCCCTCCTTGACAATAACAAGATCAAGCTCCCACCGATCACGAATCAGGAGGAAGCTGACAACACTGCGGATCCGAAGTACTGCGCATACCACAGGAGGATCCTTCATCCCACCAAGGCCTGCTTTACTCTAAAGAACAGTATCCAGACCTTGGTTGAAGCCGGCGTCATAACGCTAGAGTAAGCCAGTCAGGAACGGCGAGACTCCAGTGGGTGCACGAGTATAAACTGTATCCCCTAACTCCGACCGGTATATGAGTATAAACTGCTTCCTAAAACTCCAGTGGGTGCACGAGTATAAACTGTATTCCCTAGCTCCGACCGGTATAAGAGTATAAACTGCTCCCTGATACTCCAATAGGTATAAGAGTCTAAACTATTCCCTTTCTTCCACGGGAAGTTCCTGGAGAGTACCATGCGTGGTATTCTTAAGGATAACCCGATCATGCGGTTAATGCAACAATAAACCCAGTTTTGCAAAGAAAGCTGGGGGTGGATAATTCACGTAACGGGAAGTTCCCGGAAGAATGTTAAGTGTAATATTCTTAGGGATAACCCGGTCATGATGAATAAAGTGATAAACACTAAACTCCTAATTTCCGAACACTTGATTAAACAGGAAAGAATTTTGGTCTATCAATCATTGACCAATTGTCGAAACCCTTTGTGTTAAGTCCTTATCACTTAACATCAGGGACCCCCTTTCGAGTGATTTGTACGAATCAACATTCCTACAATGATTTGTACTCTTACTCTCACTTTCTACTTGGTCAAACCTTCCTACAGTTAGGACCAAAACCAAAATCCCCTCTCGATTC
>BQKN01058473.1:103016-113778 GCA_022839385.1 Asparagus kiusianus | reverse complement strand
TGCTCGTGACCGTTATCGTCATCTTGTGCAAGCAATGCACTTAATGAGTGGCTCGTCGCCTTGACATAAATCAAGAACGGTTTGCCCGATTTCGGTGCAACGAGTACGGGAGGTTTCGAGAGATATTCTTTGATACTCTCGAACGCCTTTTGACAAGCATCGTCCCATACGAATGACACGCCCTTCTTTGTGAGCCTGGAGAACGGTTGGCACTTCCCCGAGAGGTTCGAGATAAACCGACGGATATAAGCCAATCGCCCTTGCAGTCCTCTGAGCTCTTTGAGGTTCCTCGGAGGTTGCAATTCATTGATCGCCTTCACTTTATCCGGATCAATGTGAATACCTTTGGTGGTGACAACGAACCCCAGGAATTTACCACTAGCCATTCCGAGGAAAGACTTGGTGGGGTTCATCTTCAACTGATGGGCCCGCATCAAGTCGAACATGGTCTTCAAGTCTTTGATGTGATCATTTTTATCACGACTTTTCACGACCAAATCGTCCACGTAACACTCGACCGTCTTTCGGAGATGTTCCTGAAAGATCTTCGACATAGCTCGCTGATATGTAGCTCCTGCATTCTTCAAGACGAAGGGCATGACTGTGTAGCAGAATACGCCGAGAGGCGTTCTAAATGCAGTGTGCTTCTCATCATCTGGATGCATCTTTATCTGGTTGTAACTAGAGAAACCATCCATGAAAGACATCCTCTCAAACCCACACGTGTTGTCGATGATAACATCCGTGATGGGGAGAGGAAAGTCATCTTTTGGGCAAGCAGCATTGAGGTCCCTGAAGTCAATGCATATCCGGATCTTCCCGTTCTTTTTCAGGACCGGAACAATGTTGGCAAGCCATTCGGGATGTTGCTCTTCTCGGATAAAACCCGAATCGATGAGCTTTTTGACTTCAGCTTCGATTGCTTCCATCATTTGCGGACGAAACCGTCGTTGTTGTTGTTTGACTGGTTTGACCTCCGGTTTAATGTTGAGACGATGCACCGCTACATTTGGATCGAGACCTGGCATGTCTTCATAATTCCAGGCGAACACGTCGATGTACTCTCGGATAAGAGAAATCAACTCTTCCTTCTCTTCAGGTAAGAGGCTGTCGCTGATGAATATTGGCTTTGGATTCTCCTCGGTTCCCATATTCACCTGAACGACTTGGTCTTCGGTAGGAGGCTCTCTTTGCTCGAACCTATCACCGTACTGCATGCTTAAGTGATGAACCCACGGGTCTTCCCATGTCGGCATCTCATCATCTTCTTCTATTGTCGTTGGATCGACCGTGACCATGTTTGACATTAGCTTCTTAAACACCTCACCAAGACTAGCGTCAGAATCCCAACCCGAAGAGTCGGAAGAATATCCCTTCCTAGTCTTGTTAGCAATTTGGTCGATGATTTGCCAGCCACACTCATCATCTGATGAGACATAGCCTAGCCCTCTTTTGTGGCGATAGTAATTATCGGGTTTTCCCTTCGGTACATAGGCCATCCGGGGTGGAACCCGCGGACCTCGACCAAAGAAAAGACCCTCTCCGGCCTTGAAGTCATACCCGTGCCTTTCCATCATGTTGCGTGCTTTTGCATCGTATTTGGACAGATGACGGGCCGGTTTATCATCGTCGTCTTCCTCTTCCATGAAGTGGTCGGGTGTCGGAGATGCTCTTCCTTTGCCGTAGACGACCTCCTTTCCACCCCCAATCCCTGCGGGGATGATAAGCGTCGTTCCGCAAGGGTCGTGTACCTGCTTCTTCGTCAAACAAAATGATTGAAGAGGTATATATAAATCAGGGTTAGCATAGAGTTCATTGGTGATATCATCAAGACCCATCGAGTACTCTAAATCATCGTTTATTGATAGTTCTTCGGCAAGTTGCCAATTACAACTACCTTCCGATGATTCATCATCGTCAAGATTGATTACAATGGGTACAATGTCATTTAAAACAAAACCGCCATCGTAATCAAGCCCTGGTTCGGTATCAGCTTCATCTCCGCTGTCCGTTCCTTGGGCCGATGGTTCAGTATCGGATTCAGCGCCGTATAAAAGGGAATCGGTGAAATAATTCTCCAATCCCTTGAACGGTTGCTTATCCGCGACCACCGTCTTGACTTCATTATCTGTGCCCATATATTTGAGGTATTGATGCAGAGTTGACGGGACTATAAGGTTACCGTGGATCCAAGGCCGACCCAACAGCAAATTATAGGAAGTTTCCGCGTCAATCACATAGCATGTTACTTCCGACTTCAAATCCCCAATCTGGCATTTGATTCGGATCTTCCCCAAGGGTTTGGACCCGCTGGTGTTGAATCCGTAAATCGTCGTGCCAGTGGACGCTAATTTGCTAGTCGGGATTCCGAGATGATGCATCAATCGGAATGGCATGATGCTGACAGCGGAACCCGGATCGACTTGGATCCGGTTGACAACGCTGGAGCCAATATGCCCGGTGAAGTACAACGGCCTGTCATGATTTGAGTTCTTTGTCTGCATATCTTCCTTGGTGAAAGAGATGCAGGGGAAGTGATGCGCCGCCAGATTGCATTGTTGAGCTGACGACTCCGGTTCCTCGGAGAATGGTTTGATCCGAGTCAAGAAGGCTTCGGAATCACTCAAGGCTTCTTGTAGTGCTTTCCGTGTATCCTTCGACAAACGCAGCAACTCGTATAGAGTTATCCTGGCTGGGATGTTGGCCAATTGTGCCATGATGTCAAAATGGGGCGGAGAGCTTGCATTTCCCGGTTTGTCTCGTCCAATTGGATGATTGAATCGAGACGGCCTCGGGTTCTGAGCTTCTTGACGTACAGGCTCTTTTCCTTTATCCTTCTGCGGGATCTTCTCCGTCGCCACCGCAGGTGTTGGGGGAATTGCTGAAATCCCCAGTTCTGCCAGCGTCTTGGAAGGTGGGGTTTTGGTACCCAACTGCTCGGTAGCCTCCGGATACTTGAAATGATATTCGTTCCCGCTTCGGGTCACAAAAGCTTCCTGCTCGTCTTCAGAAAGCGGGAAGGTCGGAATTTTGTCATCATCCACCCCCGGTATAGCAGAGGCACCGTAGCATGATTTGCCCTTCCTCTTCGACTTCTTCTTGTTCTTTGTGGAAGAGGTCCCGGCCCATTGTTCATCTCCGATCAAGTCCGGATGAACCCACAAGATCTCGCCATTTGGGGCTGTGTGTGGCACAAGCCCTTTCTGACGCTGTTGGTGCGGATCATCGTTCACCGTCTTCACCGCCGCTTTGATCACCGATTCGTGTTGGAACCAACTCGAGGGAACAGATCCAAAGCTAATGGACACGGTATTTGCGCCCACCTTCTTCTCTTTGGGCTGCTTCATGGTGATAACCCCAACATCAATTAGAGCCTGAATTTTATCTTTGAGAGCGTAGCACACCTTGGTAGGATGGTGCACCGCTCGGTGGAATGCGCAGTATTTCGGATCGTTGACCCTCTTGGCATCTTCTTGATCCTGAATCGGCGGCAGCTTGATCTTGTTGTTTTCCACGAGGTATTTGAAAATACCCGGGATTTCATCCTCCTTGAATGAGTAGACCTTTGGGAACCTCGGCTCCCCAACATTTTGCTTCTGGGGCTGTTGCTGCCATCTCGGTTGTTGAGGCGCCCTCTGTTGCTGCTGCTGCGGCTGCTGCGGCTGTTGCTGCTATTGCGATTGTGCTTGCACTTCAAAGACTTGATTTGCGACCACCGCATTCGCATGCACCTTCCCTTTACCCTTGGGGGTAAAATTTGGTTGCGGGGCATTATTGGGTATTTGCCCTCTCTCCGCTTTCTTCCTCTTGAGGAACCGCTCGGCTCGCTCTCCTCTCATCTTCAAATCCTTCCAGGTTTTGGACGGCGCCATTCCCATGGCTTCGAGGATATCGAGCGTGAGGTTGTTGTGGCAAGTCTCAAGAATGAAATCTTCGCTGACCGGATCCCTGCAATTCATAGCTTTGTTCCGGAATCTTTTCACGAAGTTTTCAACCGTCTCGCCGTTCTTTTGCTTTTCATCGAACAGCGTGCCGATTGAAACTTCGGTGTCATCATCAAAGAAATTTGTTAGAAACATGTCCTCCATGTCATCCCAGCCGTTGATGCTCCCAGGCTTGAGACGGCGATACCAATCGAAGGCAGCTCCGTGAAGAGTGCCGACGAATGACCGCACCATGAGGGGCTCATTTCCGGAAATGATTCCTAAATGAGACTTGAAGTAGATTAAATGCTGGGTAGGGGAACCCTTCCCATCAAACGGCGTAAAGTTAATCAGATTAAACTTTGCCGGATATGGGATCGATTCCCACTCCCTTGGATAGGGGCAGGGTATACCAGACCTTTTTACCTCTTGAGCACTCATCAACGCATTGATTTTGCTCTCCAAGTCTTTCATCTTCCTGTCCTCACTTGTCTCGGTCTTCGAGTGGCTTCGAGGTGAGGCGACATGGTCCTCCTTTGCATTATCCTCTGCGGGACCATCCCCAGTGTTGGTGTTGACAGGAGGGACATTAACATTATCCCCTTCCCGTTCATGCTCCTCCGGATTGCGTTGACTCGGTTCTCCTTGGTGAACCGTCATTGCCGCGATCTGTTGGTCGTGCATCTCCCTCATCCGCTGCATGGCCATCTCCATTTCAAATTTGAAGCTCTCCTTTTGCTTGGCCAGGGCTTCTTCAAGTATCTTCGACACTTGTTCGGCGCTGATCATGAGCGATTCATAAGGTTGGCCTACACTTGAAGTTGTGTCGTCGGATGCGACGGCGGAGCAGGTATCAGAATCAGCATCTGATTCTTCTTCTTCTAGGGAAAGTCCCTTATGTACTCTTGGGTAATTCTTTCGTTTGATGGTTCCCGACCGTAACCACGTCATGCATCGGGATGCCTCGGCAAGCTGATCCAAGTTGAGACGTGGTGTTGATCCCCCTCTGCCGGTCATGTTGACTGACACTTTCGGGTATTCATCCTCTCGGCGGAGCGGTTTCTTCTTATGGAAACGCTTCGGCTTGGAGAGTCTCTCGAACACCGAGATTCTTGTTGGGGTCTGAGCACAGCAACACTCAGACAGCACTGCCTTGATAATGTTGGCACACGGGCAGCGGGACTCCATATCCTGCATGTATCTCTTTCGAGATTTTCCCACACCCCCGGCCCTGTAGTACAGCTCATCTGCTTGATAGCTGGAGCAACCTACAGAGTGTTGGTAGGTGTCCCTTGGTATAACACGCTCATCCTCAGACGAGTGTGTTTCCCTTTGGGAATGCAAAACTTGGTTAGATTTTTCAAGAGTGGCCCGTTCAATTTTACGCTTTTGGGAGCGTAGAAATCGAACGGGCTCTTTTAGTTCGACTCGCAACTCAGTGCGGTCGGTGATAGGGGCTTTCCCTTTTTCATCTTTCTTGGGGGGATTGATTCGACCCCCGGTCTGGTTTTTAACTTGGGGACCTTTCAATGGTCCCAGCCGTTCTTTGACGGGTATTCTTCCTCGGTTCTCGGGTAAGGGACCGAGGCGACTCGTCAAAGGAACCTGGGATCTTGAATGATCCCCTTTTTTACCTGGCCCTGTTGAGGGTGCCGGTACAGGAGGAGTAGGCTCTGATTTGGTTGAACTCTGGGTGACGATCTTGCCCTTCTTTGCTGGAAGTGTTGGTGTCGATTTAGGAACCCACACCAGTTTGCTTTTGGATGGCGTTTTGACCGCCGTTTCTTGCTGCATCTCCTCTGCCTTCTTTAGGAGGAGCCGGGCGTGTGTAAGTAGAGCGCGGCGCTTCTTGATTCGCTCCTCGAGCGTGGAGCGGTTCCTCTTGACGCGGATCCACTCACTTGCTTCTGTTTTGGAGGGGAGGTTGATTGCTTGCCGTTGCTCTTGTCGCTGCCTCGACTTCAGATCCTCTGCATAGCGCACTCCATCTTTCGACTCCTTAGCCCTGGTGAGCTGTTGAGCGAGGCGTTGGTGGCGTCTTTGGATCGCCCTTTTTGATGGAGTTGGAGCAGCATCACCCATTGCCTTTGGTGCTGTTGGATCTACGTTCTTGACCACACTGATCGACGCAAGGCCGTTGTGTGGTGCAAGTGTAGCGGCAGCGACGGCGGGGTCTTGAATTGAGGAGTTGGAGATCCCGCAAGCCCTTTTTGGAGATGGGTTCTTCCTGCGCCGGTGCGGAGAGGCAGATCTGGAGGAGGAGGAGAGGTACTCTTCATACTTCTGCTGGTCGAACTCGTACTCAACCTCTTCATTCACCCGGATCTTGAAGGCCGGTTGCGTCACTCCGATCTTGGCAGCGTGATCGGTGGCTCCCACTGTGGTCGCCAGCTTGTTTCCGGTAAAAGTTGCTGTTTTCATTACTTTGATATCTGTTACAACTTCGATCGTTACAACAGTATAAAATGAAAACAAAGGGGTTACAACTTAAACGAAAATAAACACGAGAGCCCGGTTTGGTACGGTCTCGCTTGCGTGGGTTGTTGGCCTGTGACGGGGACGTCGATATCCGTGGACCGCCGACTCTTCAAGATCCTTCCGGGAAAATCCGGCAGAGTTTCGTCTATCCGCGTAGGATATAGAAACAGAACCTCGTCGATCCGCGCAAGATCTAGAGGTTATAAGCGTATATCTCGGCTAAAACGAGATAATAGCTCTTCTTAGTGTCACCGCTAAGGAGCAACACTAAGGAAAGAGGGGTGAATGACGGTGGAGACTCCTCGCTCCGGCAGGGCTTCGCCGCTTCCAAACTCCGAAATTTCAGATCTCGAGGATAATCCCAAGACCAGAAATTCTTCTCCCAAAAGCAAGGCTAAATCAGAGCAAAATCAAGAGCCCCTCTAAATGGAGGGTTAAGGGGGCTATTTATAGCCAAATGAGAGAACCTAGGGGTCATATGGACACCCCAAGAGGAGAGACACCCCCCTAGGGGTGTCCCGGCCAAGGCCGGGACACCCCCATGGGGGTGTCTCGAGCCTGCCGAGACCTGCTTGGGTGTTCCCGGTTCAGCCCGGGGTCGTGCCGTTGTTCTGCCGCTGTCCCGCTGTTGACTTTTCGTCCGAACTCGGATTTGAGTGATTTCGGATGCGTTGGAATCGTGATGGTGAGCTCTGTAGGCCCCGATGGTTGGATTATCCGTGGGGTGATCGGGCGTTGGTCCGATTGCGGTGATCGCGGGGTTTTCGGTCAACCCGTATCCTCGTGATTCTGACGTTCTGTCGGCTCACGTAATCCGTCGGTTTGCTTTAGTCGCTCACCGGCGTTATTTGAATTTCTTGGGAACCGGGTAGTGACGTTCGATCGTCGCTCGTCGACACTGAGCTATGTGCGGGGACCTATTGGCAATTTTCGATGCCTACACGGATTTAAACAATCCGCATGCTAGCCCGACTCAAACGGTAGTCGGTAAAGGCTTATCAAATCCGTTGATGGCTGAGAATTTGCCAAAAATTCTATAAGTACGAGTCATTGACGCATCAATTCTACGGGTTGGTCTCGTGACTCGAGTATCCGCCACGCTCCAATACCTTAAGAGCTTAAACTGTGTATACTCCAGCAGACGTACGAGTATAAACTGTGTCAAACGTCGAACAGCGCATCACAATGAAGCCTGGACGCCGGACAACGCGTCGCAATGAAGCTCAAACGCCGGACGACGCCGTCAATCGATGATCAGTTCCACGTTGAATCAACCAACTCGAGCTAAAAATCAAGAAATCAAGAATCGACTTCAGGTTCAAAATTCCAACAACGGTCAGACAATAAATGCAGCACCGGAATCCTCACAGGCGTTCTACAAAGCACTGAATGACCTGAAGGAACTGAAGGAATCCAGAACAGAAGCCATTCCAAAGTCCCGTTAGACCGACTAAAGGTTGGGACAATCACATCCAAAGTATTCCAGACTCTTCTATAAAAGAATGAGGCTGAAATACTTTGGAGGGGGTATCTGTAGGCGTATAAAATTGCCTATAGGTCCCGTTATACAGCTCGATGACGCTAATTCGACCAAATCGACCATCGGGCGACATATCCAAGCACGACCGTTAGTCCGCGACACCGAAGCCGGATGATTACGCGATGAAGCGTGATAACGAGGCTACGAAGCCAACGAATCGCACCCAAGCATTGGAATGCATCCACTCGCACGCAGAATCAAACCAACGTTTCGGGGAATCACCGAGTCATCTAAACAAGAGCGAACTCGGATGAATCACGATCGAATCAAGATCGGTTTCGGACTCGAACTCAGAAGTGGGTTTACTGCCAAATTTGGAATCAAGTTAACAAATCGATTCCAGATCAAGTCAACCACAAACCAAATCACGTCGGAACCGGAAACAACGGGAAACGACGAAACGACGGAAACCGCACCTAAGGGGGCTCGGCCAAAGCCGAGCCACCCACAGGTGGCTCGGCCAAGAGCCGAGCCACCCACAGGTGGCTAGGCCCTGTTCTGTGCACGGGGCACAGTTTCGAGCGCCTATAAATAGGCCTTGTGCTCATTTGGTTCAAGGTTGGATTTTTGGAGGGTCGAAGCTCTGTCGGATTAGAATCTCAGATCTAAAAAAGATTAGAGCTTTAGAAGATTGAAGACTTGGACTTTGAGATCCGGTGCTCGGCGATCATCCACGCCAAATAAGGCAAGAGTTCGAGAGGGACCGGATCTGAGATCTACACGATTTTCCTCCGGATCTAAGCTTGGTTCTTAGATCCCGAGAAGAGTCTCGAATTCGCTTGGTCGATTTCGACACTTGGGCTACTATTTCCTTGGTGAATTAGTACCCCACCCGGCTATTATTTCATTCGTGAGATAATACCCGTCATATCGTGTAGATCCGACCGGATCGAGATCACGCGGTGGTCCACGGCAAACAACCCCGGCGCAGGCAAAGAACCCACACAAAGCGAGTGACCGTATAACAGGAGCTCGCGATTCGTTCGACAAACAAGGATAAAAATTGTAATCTTTCTTTTTCGTATTTTGATTTTCATTGTAACCGGATCTTATAAAAAGACCGGATTTTTGTAATCGATAAACTATTACAAGAGTGTGCAATGACATCAATGAAGAAAGACACGATTTTTCCCACGAACAATCACGTATTATTCAAAATGATACGTAATAGTATCGGTAACACAACAGATAAATTCTAAAAATTTTTACTGTACTAAATAAATTTATAAATATTTAAATCATTTAAATAAATATAAAACTGATACTTTAAATCATAGAAAATTGTAGAAATTCGAGAAAAATATAAATACTCTTTTAAAAATTATAATTAAATATTATAAAATACTAAAAAATTATTTTTACTAGTATCAAAATTCATGATCATTACAATAGTGGTCACATACCATAGCTATAGGGGGAGTATGCTACTCCTTACTCCTATTAGTGGGCACATCTCACAAATCAAGGGATAGCACATGCCATCCCTTGCCTATTTATAGGACCCCTTTGCTAACATGAAAGGGGCTCGGTTCGGTTCGGCTGGCAATATTTTTCAAGGAGGACTGAGCATTTTAAGACTCTTCAAACAGAGGTCTTCATCGGCTTGCTTGGTAGAACTTTCCTAGATTTTTACCTGATTTGTTGAAGTAGACTTAATCTAAACTCTCAGATTTGAGACTCTTGGCTTTTTTTTTTTTGCAAATTCTTGCATATTAGCCTTCTCTAAGCATTCGGCCTACTCATCAAGCTCGGGTATTATCGAACTCAATCGCACAAGAGATTCTACTGTGCACTGAAGCTCAACCACAACTTCGATCGGATCGTCCAAGGGAAGCAAACTCGACGCAAGCACTTGAGGGAGACATCCTATCACTACCAAAAAACCCACGTTAAACAAGAATAGCATTCTCTTCGCTTTTGTTGTAATTTGATTCTTGATTTGTAATAAGTCATTCTTATCAATACAAATCTTCTTCGGAGAACCATTTTACACCCTACAGAAATGCCCATTGAGTCTACCTCGTAGGGCTTTGAATAGAAGGTCGACGGATCCCGCCTCTCGAGTCGTCACGAAGAATGTCTTTACGAGTCGGCCAAGTTGGGACCTGTCGCTGGGCTTGGGCCACCAAGCTGGTTGGGGCCTTGCTTGTAGAAAAACTCCCGCCCGTTTTTTGGTGAGTTGTATTTTGGCGAATAGGAATACCATAACACTTGTAGTATCTGGTACAAGCCTAGAGTTCAAGAAAATGTTTAATTTCTTTTTACCTGAAACATGAAGTTTAATATATGTAATACAGAATAGTTTATGTGCAAACTCGCAGAGCTTGTATATCTTTCCATAAGAATATTCTACATGATCAATTTTGTTAGTAATTTCTATATTGCATATGTGGAATATATTGAGATCTCTTGTGCTAATGTTGGCTGGTTGATGGTAAGTGAAGTGAACATATATATGGGTTAATTAATTCATAAGTCCCTAGATGTGTATTAAACTATTAATGTATGTCAATTTTTTTTGCAATTGTTGATGATTTAAAGTAATATAATAAGGCGCAAGATAATTATTAATTCATAAGATGTGCCCTAATGTTGTCAAGATAGTATGATAAACTTCATTGAGAACCTACCTAGCTTCTTGAAGACAATAAAAGTGCTCTATATATGTTTACATATTAATTTATCTTCATCGTCAATCTTAAGCTATAATCCCATAACACACCTATTCTGTCAATGTTATTGTCTACTTCAAATCCTTACAAAAATAAGTATGCAGGTTTCTAATGATGTTATTGTTATTTTAACATTTTTTTAGATTACC
>BQKN01058473.1:87505-102916 GCA_022839385.1 Asparagus kiusianus | reverse complement strand
CAAACTCTTTTTTCTTTGCATGTTTCTTTTTCCCCCTCCTTTTTTTGGTCAGTGGCTCAAACCCAAATTAACATCTAGTTTACTTTGAGATATGAGAAATAAGTAAGACCTCATGACTTTTACTGGTTTAGGCTTTACAGATCAAATTAAGTCTCTTATTATGTGTGTTAGATATTCATGTGTAAGTATATATAGTATAGCTCCATATTGGAAAAGTCAAGAAACCGCTATACGTTTAAAATATAGGAGCCGAGGTCATGAATACCTGATGACTTGCATATTACTTTGGCTTCCTAACCTTTATTTACCACATGTTGACTACTAGTTGAGCCACATGAGCAAATGTACCAAACAATGCAAAGTTGAAGACATCTAACTTGTTCTTTTTTAACTATCAATAGATATGGAAATATTATCTTCCCTGTAAAGCACATCGCCCCTCATATTCGTTATAACATGCAAATTGGTAAAAGTTACAGAAACCATCGGAGTGGTTTCTTCACACTTCAAACCAAGAGTTGGTTAGGACATAAAGGAGAATCCCACTGGAGAAAAGAAAAGCTTAGTCTAGTAATAATTGTTCATGTGGTCACTACTCTGAAAAAAATGATCACCAGAGAGTAAAGGAGAGTAAAAAGATAGTGAGAATTACCACTCTCAAGACATGTAGGAAACATGTTCTTTGTACACTCCTTTTCACTAGAATTTATTTGAAATTAGAAAATACATCATTTATATATTTATAACTTATAATTATTCCACCATCTAATATTCCAATTACAAGGTAAATAACCTTCACCTAAAATAGAATTGTACTCATATATGCATGAAACACCTTGGCATGGCTCAATTCAACTATATATACCTACAAGATTCACCCATACATCATACGTACGCAATTGAGCATCATTAATGACTCCAACCATTCATGCGCCATCCCACTCCATGCTTAAATTAGCTAGGAACAAGAAGCCTGTAGTCATCCATTTGCCAACCCTATATCTCCTTCATTAATCCTATCAGATTGTCACCCTAAAAAAATGAAGAAAAAAAAAACTATTGCCTCCGTCTAACATAACAGAGACAAACACGGGGATGCACCAAATGAGTGAATATAGGGGCTAGAGTACATATTGGGCAAAATGATCAAATTGGTATATTTCGTAGACACTCGGTGACATGTATATATCTTTTCACTTTTGACAAATTGATATATTATATAGACTCCGGCGTCATATACCACTTAAGTTTAGCCGGATTGATTTTTCTGACCAGTTTTCTCACGTGATGACTCACGTGATGTCCAGCTGGTGGGATTTTTTACAAAAACCCCTTTTGTCAAATAACTCATGCTGCTCCTACCCCCCCCCCCCCCCTCCCCTCCCCCCTCCCTCCCTCCCTCTAAAATTAATTAATTTCCTTTCTTGTCCCTCTGCAACAATATCCACCACAAAGCTCCTTCCTTTTGTTCTCCCTGTAGGAATTCCTTTCTCGGGTTCTCTCTCTTCACGCCAATTCCTCATTTTGGTCTTGTTATTTTGGTCTCCAAAGTTCTCACCTCTTGGATCTTTGTTCATCTGGGTGCAAATTATTGCCTTTTGTTTTTCAGACTACTGGTGGGTTTTGATGTGTTTGGGGTTGCAATGTCTTTAGCCGTTGGAGCTCCTTCTAGCTGTTCTAAGGACATGGGTTTGGACGAGAACAAAGAATCCTCTAAGAAAGACGCGAGCTTGGAAGCTAATAATGGCGAGGGGAAGGTGGCGACCCATAACAGAACGATGAGTGAAACTTCCAATTATGGAACTGAAGAGGAGGACAAGGAAGAAGAAGGAAAAGTTACCAAATTGATTGATTTGGGGCCTCAGTATAGGATATCTTCAAGTAGACGTACTTCTGGATCTATTTATCGTTTGAGACCGAGAGAAGAAATGTCGGATGGTGTGGTTTTGTGTGCTATTCTTAATGGGAAGAATTTGGCTATTTGATGAGGTTAAAGAGGATGAGGAGGAGGAGGGAGAGGGGGAGGAGGAGTGGAGGAGAAGCATGAGTTATTTGATGAGGTGATTTTGTGCAAAAAATCTGGACATCATGTGATGAGAAAACTAACCAGAAAAATCAATCCGGCCAAACTTAAGGGGTATATGACGACGGAGTCTACAAAATATACCAATTTGATCATTTTACCGTAGATATTGTTACTAATTATACTATATATCTATTCCAAAGTGTCAACCTCAATGCATTTAATTGGCCCACAATCCTCCATTTTCTATCTCTGGCCAAAAACCCTAACCTTGTCCTCTTCTGGCTACTCCATTTCTTATCACTGGCCAAAAGCCCTAGCCAAAAACCCTAACCTTGTCCTCTTCTGGCTACTCCTTGTCCTCTTCTGGCTACTCCATTTCCTATCTCTGGCCAAAAGCCCTGGTCAAAAACCCTAACCTTGTCCTCTTCTGGCTACTCCATTTCCTATCTCTGGCCAAAAGGGTGGCACTAGGGGCACACCACCAACCACAACATCAACCACACCCCCTCTCTCATTTGCTACAGTGCACCGGGCCCCACATGAGATTTTAAAATTTTAAAATCCCATGTAGGGCTCGGTATACTGTAGCAAATGAGAAAGGAGGTGTGCTTGAGGTTGTGGTTGGAGGTGTGCCCCAATCATTTTCCTGGCCAAAAACCCTAACCTTGTCCTCTTCTGGCTGCTCCATTTCCTATCGATCCCTAACTTTGTCCTCTCTTGGCTACTCCATTTCCTAACTCTGGCCAAAAACCCTAACCTTGTCCTCTTCTGGCTAGTGACCAGTCACTCTAATAACAGTGAACTGTCTCCCTATGTCTTCAATGCCTTGCTATATTAATAATACATGCCATCTTATACCCTCTCTTTTCACTGCTCTCATTCAATGCTCCCGCTGTTTGTATGCCAACTTGTACCTTCAACCTTTTCTGTCGGTTGAAATTGGATCGACCCCTACAATTTGCATATATAAATCTTTAGCTTCATTTTGTCTTTGTGGAATTGTACAAGGGCACTGAGTATGAGGGTTTGAGTTCAGCTTGAGTCCTTCACTGCTTTTGCGTGGTTTGATGTTGATTTCATGGTCCGGATTTGGTTTTTGTAGCGTATGTTATGATGGGAAGGTTCGTGGCTGTTAGTGTTATCAAGGCCAAGGACCCTGCACTGCACTATAAGACTTCGACGTTGTGATAATGGATGATGGTTATAATTTTATATTTGTATAAGCCAACACCTAGAATCAATCTGTGGTAGCTAGTAGGGTGAAGTTATGGAGAGGGAGCAGAGGCGATTCGACAGGCGATTCGACAGGTGTCAGGGAGCGGCTTTTAGGGTTCCAAGGCGGCGTATGGTCTCCTTCAACAACGGTAACATCACTATTGCTCCTCTCAACCCCTCCCCTCTTCCCTTTCCAAAGACCTCATCGCTTCCCCATAAACCCCCTTCTGCCTCCGACTTCCCTCCCCTTTCCCCCTCCAACATTCCTTCAAATCCACATAATAATGCTTCTTCTCCGTCCATCCCCCCGCTTTTCCCCACAAAAACACCCTCTTTTGCAGATCTCCTCAAGCCCCAGTTAGTTTCTCCCTCTTCGAAGGGTATTTTACCCCTCCCGGAAGAAGGCTGGACCACAGTTTTAGCAGGAGACGCCAAAAAAGACCTAGATCTGCTCAGTCCACCTCCTCCCTTCCTCCTCCTCATAAACCCCTCAGGTGCTTCTTTTGCGGGGACAGGGACCATATGGCTAAAGATTGTTCCTTGGAAGATTTTAAATGTTTTGTTTGCAATTTGGTAGGCCATACATCTCTTTTCTGTCCAAATAGTAACCATCCCCTACCCCACAGCATCGTCCCTACCTCCAAGGCCAAATCATCCAAATCCCCCTCCCCGCCCCCCCTTTTCATCCCCAACATCCCTCTTCCTGAATCAGTGGTATCCAGTATGGACGATTTCATTTTCTATGCCTTCTTCAGATCCAGGTGGGGAACCCCACTTATGCAGAACTTATTGAGAATCTAGAATTCCATTTGAAAGTAGATGAGTGGAAAACGACTGTGAGGAGAGCTTCCCCTTCTTCTTTTTTTATCCAGTTTCCTGATACGGAAACGATGGATTATGTTTGCTCCAAACCCTTCTTCAGTATGGGTAATTTTGGTGGTGTCTTCTCACCTTGGTCGGAAAACATTAGCCTCAAAGCTCTTCCCAAGTTTGTATATGTGTGGGTAGAAATTCTAGATCTACCCATCCACCTTTGGGATACGGTATTTATTACTTCGTTACTGGCAGATGTGGGTGAAGTTATCACCGTTTATGATGATATCATGTTTAAGAAGGAAGCCTCAAAGTGTAAAGCCATGCTGCATGTTAGAGATGCCTCAGAGATCCCTCATGTCGTCAAGTTCCGATACGAATCTCCTGATAATATTCATATCATGGAAGGCGTCGTTCGTTTAAGAGTCTTCGGTAAACCGTTGCTAGCTTCTAAGGCCAGATGCAGGGAGTTCTACGAAAGTTTCATCAGAAAAGAAGGGGCTCCTTCTTCCCCTTCAGAGGACCTGCCACCTCCACCGCCACCCCCTCCTCGAAATGACGAGGTCGTTCAGCCAGTTCAGAGCAACTTTCCTCCTCCTCAGGATCCCAAAGGCAAAAAGCCGATGATGCAGCCATGTGACCTCCCTCAGGTTCACCCCTTTGCTGTCAAGACTGCTGCTATTCCAGACCTGATGGAAGTCTCATACAAAGGTGTTAAGCTACAGATAGCCAAGTCCTCCTGGGAGAAACTGCAATTGGTTCTATCTCCTGAAGAGGATAGTGCGCAAGATCCTCCTCCAGCTCTCCTTAACCAAGATAAGTCAATTGATATCAGTTCATCCGACTCTATGGACAACATCTCCTCTTCTGGTCCCCCTCCAGGCTTCAGGAAAGTCAAGGCTAGATCAAAGAATGCTCAGAAGAAAGCCTCCAAAAGTTCGTTGTCACTTCATCCTTTCAAGAGACATTTAGCCCTTCAGAGAATCAGCAAGCATCCAGGTATCTCTAAGAGCAGATCCTCCTCACCATCTTATGCTTCTACTTTACCTATCAATTCCATGAATTTAGAAAAACTGGGAGAAATATCAATCAACTGTGGTATTAAGGAACCGATCGATCCTTCAGATCTAGAAGATATTCTTAATATGGAACATCTAGGGAATAATTCCTAGAGATAGTGCTTCCCTTCTTCCCCAGTTGTTTCCCTCTTTTCTATGTTATAATGATTTTTGGTTCATGGAATGTGAGAGGAATTAATAATCCTGCCAAGCGTCGTCTGGTCAGGGATTGCATTAAGTTGGCTAAGGTGGACATTGTGGGTCTGCAGGAAACCAAGTTAAACTCTTCTAGACCTAACATCTTGAAATCCTTAGGTGGAGGCTCCATTACCTCATGGATCTCTCTAGAGGCCACAGAATCTAGGGGAGGTGTCCTCCTGGGTTAGAACGACGACCTTTTCTCCTGCTCTTCCTCTTCTTCAGATATTTTCTCTGTTTCAGCTTCTCTCACTCATAAGCCTTCCAACTGGTCTTTTGTCGTCACATCAGTATATGCTCCTTGTGATCCTGCCGACAAGGAAGTCTGCTGGTGGGAACTTAAGAGACTCAGAAACTCCTTCTCTCTCTCGTGGGTAGTCTTTAGGGATTTTAATATGACTTTTCATTCATCCGAGAGAAGTGGGAGATCGGGTTCTCTCAGAGACATGGCAGTTTTTAGAAATCTCATTGACTCCCTTCTCCTCTCTGACCTTCCCCTTAGCGGCATAAAATTTACTTGGTCAAATTGTAGATCCAACCCAGTCATGGCTAGGTTAGATAGGTTCCTGATATCCTCAGAATTTGATCTTAAGTTCCCCTTTCTTATTCAATATGCATTCACAGCTCCTTGCTCTGATCACTGTCCTATCATTCTAGACACAAATGCACCAAAACCCATTCCTCTATTCAGATTTGAAAAATCCTGGTTATCCTTCCCTTCCTTTTCAGATTTCATCAACTCCAGTTGGTCTTCTTTCAACTACCATAACACCTCCTCCCCTCCTTTCCTTCTCAAGTTGAAGCTTATAAAAAGAAGAATCAAGTGGTGGAAAAGGTTTTTCCTTGGTTATCCTCATCAAATTTATTCCTCAGCCATGGTTCAATTGGATTCTCTTAACCTCCTTGAGGAATCTAGAAGCTTAACCCCCTCTGAATTGGATACCAGAAGTCACCTCAAAGATCAGCTCTTATCTCTTGCTAATTCAGAGGAGATTAAGTGGAAACATAGATCTAGATTCAGTGGCTCAAAGAAGGTGACAGTAATACAAAATTATTTCATAGAATTGCATCTTACCGCAGGAAAAAGAACTTCATCCCCCATCTCATGATCAACAATTCTATCACTTCGGATGAGCCAGAAATGAAGAGGTCTTTCTTTGATTACTTCTCTAATCTGTTCAAAAGCCAAGCGGATTCAAAACTTAGAGTTGATTGGCAGTCCCTCTATCCTGACGGTAATATCGATCTTTCGTCCCTTGACCTCCCTTTCTCTCTAGAGGAAATCAAAACAACAGTCTTTGAGCTACATCCCGACAAGTCCCCAGGACCAGATGGTCTCCCCCTCTTGTTTTTCCACGGATTTTGGAACTCTATTGAATCAGATCTTACTTCATTCTATCAAAATATTTTCACCCATCCTCAGTCTCTTCACAATATCAATTATTCTTATCTTTGCCTCATTCCCAAAAAAGAAGGGGCTTGCTCTCCCGAGGATTTCAGACCTATTAGCTTGATAAACAGCACTTGCAAAATCTTCTCTAAAATCTTGGCTAATAGATTAAGTAATTTCCTTCACCTTCTCGTGGATGGTTCTCAATATGCCTTTCAAAAAGGAAAATCCAGTTTGGATTCTATTCTTTTAGCTCACGAGATGATCAATCATTGCTCCTCGGGTAAAAGGAAATATGTGCCATAAAAGTTGATTTTTTCAAGGCCTTCGATTGTGTATACTGGAATTTCCTCTTATCCCTCCTAGAAGCTAGAGGTTTCAGCTCAAGATGGTGCCTTATCATCAAACACATCTTATCCTCCTCCAAATCGGCCGTCCTTGTCAATGGTTCTCCTACAAATTTTTTCTCTTGCCACAGAGGCTTGAAACAAGGAGACCCACTTTCCCCAATGCTCTTCCTTCTGGTAGTGGATGTTCTAAACAGAATGCTCCTCAATAATATCACTACAGGTGATCTATCTCAGCTTAATCTCAGAGGAGAACTGAATAAGATTAGATCCCTCCAATTTGCGGACGACACCATTATCTTTTCCAAAGCTCTTCCCTCTGATATGATCACTTTAAAGGCCATCCTGCTTATCTTCGCTAATGTTTCTGGGCTTAGAATCAATCATATCAAATCCAATCTGTTCTACCTCGGCAAAATCCCATTCAAGGGCTCCCAGCTTGCTAATCTCCTTAACTGTTCATTAGGGTCCCTTCCCTTCTCCTATTTAGGTCTCCCCCTCAAGTCTGGTTCTCTCTCTAAACGAGAATGGCAACCTCTCCTAGACTCCTTCTCTAAAATACTCTCCCTTTGGAAAAGTAAATCTCTATCATTGGGTGGTAGATTGACCCTCCTTAACTCTGTTCTATCTACCATTCCTTTATACTACTCATCTTTCTTCAAGCTACCAAGGTGGCTCATCAAAGCTATAGACAAGATTAGGAGAAACTTCTTATGGAATGGCAACCATTTATCCTTGTTTGTTAGGAGTTTGGTCTCCTGGGGTTCTGTCTGCAGGCAAAAAAAGGAGGGTGGTCTGGGTGTTATACACTTAGAATCCTTTAACATCGCTCTTCTATCTAAATGGATTTGGAAAATCTTTGACAGAGAGTCACTAGTAAGCAAAGTGGTCTTCTCCCTCTATTCTAAGAATGGTGCTAACCCTGTTACTCTTTCCCCCTCCCCACAAGCTTCCAAATTCATCAAAGATTTGCACTCCATCCATCAGTCTTTCTTTAGTTTTGCCAGATGGAACATTGGCGACGGTCGAGCATGCAGGTTTTGGATAGATAAGTGGTCTGGAGCAAATTCTCTTAATAGCATCTTCACCCAAGCCTATAATCGCGCTTTTCCCCCTGATTGTGTCATTCGCTCATAAGGCTTTATGTTCAATAACGAGTGGAAATGGCATACCATCCTTAGGAGAGGCATCACGACAGAAGATAGACAAGAATCTCTTAAGCTTCTTTCTCTTTTGGAAAACTTCTCTATCAACGATAGCTTGGCTTTTGATAGTCTGTGGTGGCCCTTACAATCTTTTGGGATATTCACTGTCAAATCATTTTATACTGCCCTGACCCCTGGGGGTATCAAATCTGCTCTATACAACTTCATATGGATATCTCCGATCCCTCTTAAAACAAAGGTCTTCTTTTGGATTGTTAGCAAGCATAGGCTTAACACCAGGGCAAACTTGGTCTCTAAAGGATGGACTGGCGACCCTCGATGTCCATTCTGTTCTTCATGTCTTGAGGATTTGGATCACCTTTTCATTAAGTGCCCTTTTGCTACATCTGTTTGGGCTGCCCTCCTTCCTAACAGAAACCCAGTCACTCGGTACCATCATATTGACGACCTGATCCTCCTTAATGATTATCAAGGAATCTCAAACGATATAAGGAAAGTGTGGAAAGTGCTTCTTCCTTGTTGCTGCTGGTGGATATGGAATTGTCGTAATCATCTTATTTTTAGAGATACAATGCCTAACCCTGATAAGCTTACAGCTAATATAGCGAGATACACCCTATTATGGACAGGTGCGGAGGAAGATCGGTTGGCAAGAAGAATCCACAAAGCAGCTATCAAACTAAAGCTCGATGACATTGCTAGAAAGAGAGCAGAAGATGACGTTGGAGACAATTTCCAGTAAGAGAAAGAAGTATCAGTCTTGCTACCACCTCTGGATCTCAAGATCAACACTTGTTCTAAAGATACTTAACTAAGTTTTCTAGCCTCTTTATATATGATGTACATATATCTAGGTCTCTGACGGGTAGTTAGGGTTGTTGGTTTTTTTGCAAAACTCTGGGAGGCTTTTGGTTGATCGGTGACGACTCTCTTTTGGTTTTTTATTTTGTTGGGTATACCCTCGTATGTCCATCTTGTAATATTCGTATGCTTAGTGCTAATATAATATATGAGCAGGGCTTAGTCCCTATTTTTTAGCTCAAAAAAAAAATTCTGTGGTAGCTAGTAATTTTTTTTTAATATTTGCTTTAAATTCGTGACTAGTAGAATTAAATCTGAGTTGCTTTAATATCATATCAAAGGACATCATTCTGATGTTATGACGAGGGTGGTTTTAGTCTAAATCATTTTCCCCCTATAGATTCACAATAAAGATCACCTCTTAGTTTAGAGATGGATTCCTCCTTCTTCCCCCCCCTTTCTACCAACCAACTCTATAGAAATGCTAAAATTTTCAACCTAGAGTACTTCTAACCGTTCGTTGAATATAGAGTGCCACCCTATTCTATGTGGGTGTCTGATAGGATCTCCACTCCGCATAGCATACACGCTCATCTTTGGTTAGTGTGCTATCTTTCCTATAAACTCATAGAACACAAGATGTCTAATTTCCCACACAATTAAGGGGTAGCTCGGCCAAGAAAATACGTGCATAATGCTTCCAATCATAAGGCACTAGTAAAAGGAGGCCCAACCCCAACGGGTGTATAGAACCGTTAGGGCTTATTTCACTTGCCCTAACGGTTTAAACCGTTGGGGCAAGTTGATTTAGCCAAAACACCAGAGGGAGAGAAATTTCCCCCCATATTTTCGCCAAAAAAGAAAAAAAAAACCAGAAAATCCCAATAAACCACCGTTCTCTCTCTCTCTCTCTCTCATCAGAAAACCAGCCCCAATCCCCACAAACCACCGTTCTCTCTCTCTCTCTCTCTCTCTCGCTCTCTCGCCGCTGCCATCGAAGTACGCCGCCTCCATCGAGACCTGAAGTTCGCCACCGCCGTCGAGCCTGCAGTGCGCCTTCTCTGAACTAGGGTTTTCTTAACTCGCCGCTGCCGTCAGAGTTCGCCACCTCCGTT
This sequence comes from Asparagus kiusianus, assembly GCA_022839385.1. Classification (NCBI taxonomy): domain Eukaryota; kingdom Viridiplantae; phylum Streptophyta; class Magnoliopsida; order Asparagales; family Asparagaceae; genus Asparagus; species Asparagus kiusianus. Next base: position 92,787 of record BQKN01058473.1, on the reverse strand, counting down.
GGAGTTCTCCGCTGCTATTGAGCCCTGAAGTTCGCTGCCGCCGTCGACCCTACAGTTTACCGGCGAATCCCCATCAAAAAACTCTAGTTCTTCCTCCCCAAATCGGACCTCGCTACCTCTCCTCCTCCTCGTTTTCGCCGGACACCTGACTTGTAAGTCCTCTACCTCTCAAGCTCATCCCAAGATTCCAATAACTGCAACTAGTAATCTGGATGCATATGTCTGCTATGATCTCTACTGTGACCACGGCCATTACCTCATCATCGGTAGACAGTGACTGAAAATGCTAACATTAATGTCTGGGTGTTGATTTGTGTAAATAGTGAAAATGGGTAGGACTTGAAGAGCTACTGATTAATTATTATATGACACATTGGGGACAAAGCAATTTGCATCAATTGTGGTGGGCATTTAAATTTAGGACGGGGAGTGGCTACTGACCAATCGAGTTGTTGTTGGTTTTAAATGATGAGAGTTTATGTTTATTATTTTAGATGTATGTGATTGTAACTTCTTTTTTTTTTGGAATCTCTTTTTTTATTGCTTCAATTTAAAAGAACTTTGCATTTCCCATGGATAGTAACTCTCAGTCCTTGGGACATCTTTTATGTTTGTTATTTTAGATGTATATGATTGTAACTTTCTATTCCAAGAACTTTGCATATCCCTATCTGACATTCTTCATGTTTCTTGAGCTAAACATGGACATCTCTACTTAGTATGCTTATTGCTTAGTTGTAGTGTGAAGAATTGTCAGTTTTACATCTTTTTTTCTCCAGAAAGTGATGCCATAGCCTTCTATTTATGTATCTGCATGGTCGTTCATAATTGACTTGGTACTCTGCTTGATGATCTTTTTTTACATTGAATTACAATTATGTGATGTGATGTCAAGAGTTTATGTTAAGCTAAATTTAGTCATTATGAATTGGTATTGCATTTTATGAGTGATATTTACCAATTGCAATCCATTGTAAATTAAACTATCCTGGTTTGTGTGCTTTGCAAATTCTTGCTAAGCTAAATTGTACAATTTACTTTCTTGAAACTTGTTTATCTTTATTTTGATCATGCCATATTTTTAATGTGCTAAATTTACTTCCTAAGAGTTTTTATCGCTAACTTTGACTAATTTAGGTTGGTATGACACGTGACTATATCAGAGTTAAGGATTGGATGTATGTGAATCGTGAAAAATGCACAAAGCCTGAATTCATTGAACTAGTTGCTTCTTTCATAAAGTTTGTGCGTGAACACGATAGGATCCAATATGGGATGATTCTTTGTCTGTTCAGTCATTGTGGGAATAGGCTACATCGTAAGGAGGAAGATGTAGAACTTCACATTGTTAAGCATGGTTTTATTAGGGATTATACAATTTGGGTGTATCTTCTAGCTCCTAATATTGCCGATAATGAAGAAGAAGACAATGAAGAAAATTTATTTCAAGAAGAGGAGATGGAGGAAATGGTAGAAGTTGCTTTTAGTGACTCCAATCTTGCTGAAGATGATCATCCTTCCAGACAAGAACGTGTAGTTGAGTATGAGAAGTACATGAAAGATGCCAATAGACCGATTTATGATAATGCAAAATATTCCACACTATCATGGTTCGTTCATATTTTCCAGATTAAATGCCTAAATAAATGGAGCAACAAGTCATTTACGATGTTTCTAAAATTCCTGAAAGATTCTATGCCTCCGAGGAACAATGTACCTCAGAGCTGGTATGAAGCTAAAAGGATAATGTCTGATCTGGGTTTGAATTGTGAGAATATTCATGCATGTCCTAATGATTATGTGCTGTTCTGGAAAGAAAATTCAAAACTGAAAGAGTGCCCTAACTGTGGAGTTTTTAGACATAAGAAGAAAGAACATGCTAACAAAAATGACATACCAGTCAAGGTGGTACGATACTTTCCTGTCACACAAAGGCTGCAGAGGCTCTACAGGTGTAAGAAGACAACGGTGGTAATGACTTGGCATGACCATGCTATTCCAAGTGAACATGGTAAAATGAGTCATCTAAGGGATTCGCCAGCATGGAAGGATTTCGACAAGTTGTACACAACATTCAGTCAGGATCCCCATAAAATTAGGCTCGGACTAGCTAGCGATGGTTTTTGCCCCTTTAGTTTTAATGGCAATCTGCACAGTACATGACCTGTTATAATGATGATATATAATCTTTCACCATGGTTAGCGATGGATCAATCATACTTTATGATGCCTCTTCTTATTGATGGGCCGAGTTTACCGGGCAACAATATCGACTTCTACCTTCAACCTCTCATCGATGAGTTATGGTCTTTATTCGTTGATGGTGTAGAGACATATGATGCAATCAGAGGGGAAACATTCACGATGCGTGTAGCTTTAATATGGACAATTAATGACTTTCCTGCATATGGAACGCTATCAGGTTATTCCGCACACGGTTATAAAGCATGTCCTTACTGCCATGCCGATACATCATCAACATGGTTGCCCTTTAGCAAAGAAATCTGTTATTGCGGCCATCGACGTATGTTGGAAGAAAATTATCACTGTAGGGATGATGCTATTCACTTTGATGGTACTACAGAGCATAGAAAGGCTCCAGCCCCCTTATCCGGAAAGGACATACTTGCTCAGTGGAATGTTTACGGAAATGTAACTTTCGAAAAAGTAAAGGAAAGACAAGAAAGACCAAAAGGATGGAACAAAAAAAGTATTTTCTTTGAATTGCCGTATTGGGAGACAAATACCGTGCGTCACAATCTGGACGTGATGCACATTGAGAAGAGAGTATCTGAGCACATACTTAACTTGCTTCTTTGTAAAGATGGAAAATCAAAAGACAACCTTCAAGCTCGGAGAGATTTGCAGCACTTGAAAATTAGAAAAGAATTGCATCCTATACCTAAAGCTAGTAATCCGGGAAAATTTGTACTCCCCAATGCCATTTATCATATGTCAAAATCAGAAAAGAAAATGTTTTTAGAGGTATTACATGAGTTGAAGGTTCCTACAGACTTCTAAGGATCATTTAATAAGAAGATAACGACTGTGAAAGGCAAGATCGATGGGTTGAAGAGTCATGATCACCATGTTATTATGCAACACCTTCTCCCACTATCCCTAAGGACTTCTCTTGCAGAATCCGTTGATTTAGTGATCAATTATTTTCGTTGAAAGCTGCCTTCATTATTGATTTCATTAAACTTTAGTTGTTTACAAATGAATTCAAATAATAAAAATAAAAATTACAACTTACTTGAAAATAAACACAAGATCCGTTTATCGGCTCTTGCTTGCGTGGGTTCTTCGTCGGTGCCGGGGTTTTTCCGTGGACAACTGCGAATCAGATCCGGTTGCTGAAAAATTAGGCAGAGCTCCTACCTCACCAAGGAGGTATTTGCTTGAAGCGCTGAGATCGACCAAGCGAAATCAGGGCTCTTCTCGAGATTAAGACCGAGCCTAATCTCAAGGAACGGACGTGCATTGGTTCAGATCCTTCGAATGACTCTTCTTCGGTGCTAAAGTTCGCTGGGATCTCGTTGACCTTTGCTAAAATTTCATGCTCCTTCATTCTTCAATCCAGCAGCATCTCGTCCTCTTGATAAAATTCCAGATCAGTAAAATGGAGGCCTTGGGTTAATATTTACAGGCCTCGGGTGCAGTTATTTGGATGAGAACAAGTGATTTGGCTCTATCTTCAGTTAACAACAACCTAACCACGTTTGGGGATGATATCAAGTCAGTTAGGAACCCCTGGAATAGATAAATCCTGCGAAAACTGTTTTAAAACCGTCAAAATGTGTTTCGGGCTTCAGACTGTGCGGCGCGGGTCGGACAGATCCAACCCGGGCTTGCGCTGGTCAGATTGATCCGACCCACACTTACGTGGGTCGGACAGATCCGACCCGTGCTTGCGCGGGTCGGTCTGTCCCGTCCTGCGCTAGCAAGGGTCCATCAACTTTTTCTCTTTCTGGTATTTTCTTCCGGGTCTGGTTCTTTTTCTGTATTTGGTCGATTTGTTGACTTGTACGCTTCGTCGCGAGACTGACCATCGAACGCGCGTTAGTTGACTTGCGCGTGTTGGTTGACCGACGCGCACGAGCTGATTGACACGTGTGTGTTGACCGACACGCGCGAGCTGATTGACGCGCGTGTGGTGACCGACGCGCATGAACTGATTGACGCGTGCGTGTTGACCGACGCGAACCTTCTTGATTCGTCCACTCTTTGGTTCGAGTTTCGTGCGGGCTCTCATAGGCAATTTTAGATGCCTACAGATACCCCTAAAGTGTTTCATCCTCATTCTTTTATAGAGGAGTCTGAAATGCTTTGGATATGATGGACCCCTACCTTCAGTCGGTGTCAAAGGGCCTACAGATGGTTTCGATTCTTGACTTCTCCATATTTCAGCATAGTCTGTATTTTGTCGAATAGCTAAGATTTTCCTGATACTGTGTTTATCGTCTGACAGTTATTGAAGCCTTGAACCGGAATTGGTGAGTAGATTCTGGCTCGTGTTATTGAGTTGCTTTTTGGATTAATTATCTGCATCATAACTGTAGGCATCGAAAATTGCCGATAGGTCCCCACTCACAGCTCGGTGTTAACGATCGACGATCGAACGACGCTACCCAGTTCACAAGAGCTCAAATGACGCCGGTGAGCGACTGAAGCAAACCGACGGATTACGTGAGCCGACAGAATGTCAGAATCACGGGGATACGGATTGACCGAAAACCCCGCGACCACCGCAATTGGGCCAACGCCTGCCATGTCCCGATCACCCCACTGATAATCCAACCATCGGGGCCTACAGATCTCACCGTCACGATTCCAACGCATCCGAAATCACTCAAATCCGAGTTCGGACGAAAAGTCAACGGCGAGTCAACGGCGAGTCAACGGCGGAACAACGGCAGGACAACGGACTGAACCGGGACACCTGCGGACACCTCGGCAGGCTTGAAACACCCGAGGGGTGTCTTGGCAAGGCCAAGACACCCCAGGGGTGTCTCCTAGGTGTCCTCTCCCCCCCTCATGAGCCTATAAATAGACCCCTAAGGCCTCCTTTGTGAGGGGCTCCTGATTTTGCACTCGATTCAAGGCTGAATTATCTTAGCCAAGGATTGTTCTGCAAGAGAGCGGCGAAGCCCTGCCGGAGTGAGGAGTCAGAGTCTGCAGGAGAGCGGCGAAGCCCTGCCGGATCGAGGAGCGAGAGTCTTCATCAACCTTTCTTCATTCACCCCCTTCTGTCCTTGGTGTTGCCCTTCGCAGGCGACACT
>BQKN01058473.1:52675-71350 GCA_022839385.1 Asparagus kiusianus | reverse complement strand
TAACCTGAGGAGAACCAGTTTATACTCGTATGCTCCTGGGAGTTTCGGGAATTAGTTTAGCCTCGTGTACCCGTCGGAGGTTGTCAGGTTATCCTTAAGAATTATTATATATATAATATTCTCCAAGAACTTCCCATCAAACAAATGAGGGACAGTTTAGACCCGTATACCCGTTGGAGTGTGGGTTTTGAATATTCTAAAAATAGATGAAAATACCGCAAAATTATCAAGGAGATGGAATTGAACTCCGAACATTCCAAATATGAGTGAGAATGCCGCGAAATTATCCGGGAGATGAAATTAAACTCCGAACATTCCAAATATGAGTGAAAATGCCACAAAATTATTCGGGAGATGAAATTGAACTCCGAAAATTCCGAATATGAGTGAGATTCAGAGACGGGCGAAATCAGGCGAGAATACAACGAAAACAGTCGAAGTGGGTCTGACCCGCGTTCACGCGGGTCAGATGGATCCGACCCGCGTGATCACGGGTTGGATTAATCCGACCCGTGAGCACGCGGGTCGGACACCAATCCGACCCGCAGAACGCGGGTCGGGTATGCTGTGTAAAGGGATTAATATCCCAAAACTCCTCCTTCAAAATTTCGGTTCCAACTTCCTTGTTCTTCCCCATTTCGGTCTTTTCTTCTTCAAATTCTAACTTCTTAAAAGTTCTTCTTCCTCAAGAGTTCTAAACGAATCAAAGCTCTCCCCCTTGAAACCCATCAGCTCCTTCCTCTCTTCTTCCCACATGGATTCGAGCAAAGGAGGAAATTCAGATCTAGGGTTTCGGCCACTTGAGTTCTTCTTCCCCTTTCAAGCTTCAAGAACTTGGGTAAGTCTCCTCTTCATGGATTATTTAATTTCGGTTTTGAACTCTTTTTTTTGAAATCATGGGTTTTGGTTTGAGGTTGAAACCCTAACTCTTAGATTTAGGGAAAACTAAAATTGGATGAGGATGATGACCGAATTTTACCTTGGTTGCATGAATAACTTGGTAATTGAAGCCCCCAACTATTTAATCTTGGGAAAAACCAAATTTTTGGGTCTGGGCTTTGAATGGTGACCGAATTTTTTGATTGTTCATGGCCGAAAATTCTTTTTGTGTTGATTCTGGCGCTCGTGTTTGCATTCGGTTAAGAATGAGGATTGAGCTTATTAACTTGTTGTTTTAGGGGGTTGATGGTTGGTTAACTGAGCTTTTGTTGAATCTGTCCATGGCCAAGCTGAGCTTTTGTTGAATCTGTCCATGGTCGAGCATCTTAACTTGTATTTCGCCGAGCTTTGTATATAACTGAATTTGTATATGATTTGAATCCGAATTCGTATATGACTGAATGACTTGAATCCAGACTTGTGAATGACTAAACTCTTTAACTTGATTTTTCGAGCTTTGAGCTTTGTTAGCCTTGAAATTGATGAGCTGAAGCTTGAATATGAACTGAAACCTGTATGATTTGAACTTGTATATAATTCGAATTCAAATTTGTATATAGCGGAGCTCTTTTGTATGATAGAATTCTTGTATATGATTGAACTCGAACTTGTAGGATTGAACTCGAACTTGTATGTGGTCAGATGATTTGTTTCTGAACTTGGCTTGGTTGGCACTTGTATATGATTCGAATTCGAACTTGCACATAATCGAGCTCTTGTATATGATTGAATTCGTATGTAACTGAATGACCTCTAACTTGTATATAACCAAGCTCTTGTATTATTGAATTCATAAATAACTAAACTCATGTGTGCCTTGAATCCCAGCTGGTATGCAGCCGAATTATTTGAATTCAAACTTGTGTATGGCTCGAGAACCTTAACTCGTATTTGGCCGAGCTCTTGTATATGATTGAGCTTGTGTATGACTAAATCCAAACTTGTATATAGCGGAACCCTTGTACATGCCTTGAATTCGAACTTGTACATGACCGAGCTCTTTTGCATGATTGAACTCTCAGGATGTTTGGTTGTGTATGTGACTTGGTACCACTCAATTCTTGTTGATATTCATGTACGTATGTATGTATGGTTTCGAAACTCAAGTCAGTATTCATGCTCTACTTTGGATAATTTCGTGAGCTTGCAATCTTTATGCTGACGCAGTCGAGACCTTATATTTGGCTTTGCAACCCCCCGACTTGATTTCGCCCTTGAATTTGTATATTTGATTTTTTTACTTTTTTTACTTGATCCTGAGTCAAGAATGTCGTATAGGTTTAATTGGACCCTTAATTGGAAAATTCCATTTTGTAGAATTTCAATTAAAGATTCACAATTTCCCTTTTAGTCTTTCGATTCATGTATCCCGATTCTTGATCTGACTGAGCTGTTGATCTTTATTACAGATTAGCATTGTTGACGAGGAGATCACGACCCCCGAGGAGCCGCTCGGCTACTTAGTCACCTGAGCGGGAGCGTCCATCTTTCACCGGTAAGCCCTTGTAAATTCTTGTTTATGAATATAATTTCCTGCTTATGAATCCAATCTTCATTATGTCATATTGCATATTGCATCCCCTCTCTGTCCTCCTTGGTGAGGTAGTCGGGAAGAGCTTATATCCACCTTTGTGGGGGTGGATGCTTCTATATTACATCCCCGCTCTGTTCTCCTTGGTGAGGCAATTGGGAAGAGTTGATATCCTCCTTTGTGGGGGTGGATGCTTATCAGATACGTTTTGCTTGGTCAAAACACGTCTCAAGGCCATATGGGGCGATTTTCTGCCGTATTATGTTCCGTAAGATAGGGTGCATCACTGCATTATTTGCGTGAAGATGTACATTATCTTGCGAGTTCGTAATACTGCTAAAATCATCTCGCCAATTACAAGGTGGTGACTCTATTTCACAGATCGGTGAAAAGAATGCAACCCCCTGTACTGTATTGATATTTCTTCATAAACGCGTTCGATAAAAACGTCTTCTTCATTTCAGTTGAATACCTGGCGATGCCATTTTCTCAATTAGAGATAGATGGCCGTAGGACCAGATATTACACTGCCGTTGATAACCCAGCATCGATCCTGGACACTTATCAGTTCGCTTTTGATCTCCCAGATGAATTCTGTAAGTTAGTATGAGAGGGGGTCGTCGCATCACGCGTCAGTTAATTACAAACGCGCCATTTGCTGAGGATATGGATCCTGATCATCCTTAAAGGAAGATACATTACCTGTTTGGTGATTCTGTGATGGATCCAGATGTCATAAAGCTTGAAGATGAGCGGTGGCTACACAGTGACGGCATAACTTGCTTATATCTCCCTCCATTCCCTCGTCATCGTTCACTAATAGAATTACGCGGGCAAGCGGTGACGCGACAGATGACATGGACCTTGATAGAAGAACATACCAACATTCCTTGCGGATACATCACTAGTCATTCACTTACGGGTTCTAGTGGCAAAAAACACATTACAGGGTTACACTTGGGCGTGATGGGATTGGAGGACCCGCCTAAAGGGGAACTACCTATAATAGCTTGCACCGTGAAGAATCGTCTTGCTGAGCTAGGGCGTGAGCTACCCATCGAAAATTACCGGTGCTTTGGTTGGTCTCATTCTTCAGACAAAGCATGGTGGGGCCGGATGACAGGTTATGTTCTCCACCAGTGGGGTGCCGAGTTAAAGTTGATAACATTATATGAAGCTATTTGGGCCACCCAATACGGATCACCGGTGAGCGTTCTTCACTTCATGGGGTTAATAGAGCTGTACAATCCAGATGCTAACATCTTTCTCACACAGAACGGAGAATAGGGATTACCTTTTCACGGGATGCACAAAGTCTCCGGACTACAATTAGGAGATATACCGTACCAGGAATATTTTCCCTCCAACCAGGAGCTACATCAGTTGAAGATCTACAAGCCTGCTCGATATGACACGTTATGGGAACTCACGTGTCATTATCAGATTGCTTTAGCTGGCACTAATCCGGTTGCGAGGAAGAAGTCTCCTCAAATAAGCTTGAAGCAATTCTCTTGTTATTTATTTAAAAACTTGGAGAAACTTAATGAGGAAGTTTGTGAGTTACAACCGCTGACTTCCCAAGAGATTAATAGATTGATTGAGAAGTGCGGTGCCCACTCCCATACTATCGCGAGTGCTCAAGACAAATTCCTTGTGGGAACTAAATTCAAAACTTTCTTATAGTACACCCAGAAGCTCATCCATCCTAAAACTTTATTGGCTAGTTATATAGCACTTTGGTTGAAGAAGTGTGTAGTACCATATCAGACCTCAAATGCCCTGCCGATAGAGGTATTATTCCCGGCCGTCCAGCTTGCTTATGGGAGAAGCCTATCTCTTTTGCCAGCAATGATCGCCGAGATACATCGTGGACTTCGTGAGGTGGTCACAGCTTTTACTCAAACTGATGAGACACCATCCGCGAAGATCCTTGTGGCGAAGGTAGAATTCCCATATACCTATCTGATGGGATGGTTGGTTCTTCATCGCCCTGATTGGATGTCACCCCCTACTAACGCGAATCTATCTATTCCCTTGCTACAATTGTTTGAAGGGTGTAGGTTAAAAGCTAGGGACCTCTCGAAAGTCAGGAAGAGTTTGCATACGCACAAGGGCTGGGTAATCAACCCATGTCTCCCTCGCTTTGCTAGCAAATATGGTAGGATGCTTGCTGACGTAGAAGCGCCCGGAACCGATTGGACTTCCCTCGATATTGGATGTTTCAGGTGGCTCATGAATATAAGGCCTAGCTATCTTCTTTTTCGAGTAAAGGAGTACTGTTATTTAGAGCCCTATTTACCGTGTTGGTTCACTCGTCAATTCGGGTATGACCAATTATATGTCGGGAATCCGAACCAACAGTTCTATACTCGCGACGGACTAGTGGACGGCGTTCACGCTTAGCTGTGGAATGTGATGGGCTGTACTGGTGCCAAGTTTTGTCTCCCAAAATACTAATCGCCACTTAGAGCTCACATATCTATGTTGCAAATGGATCATGGCTGCTAATGAACCCATCCCCTTACGGTCAATTAAGGATCTAAGGGCGGAAGCTGCATCGTGTATCGCTGCGAGGCTAGTCCGAGAAGGTGCATTGGAACGAAGGAGACGAGACAGCAAGTTTGCTGGTCCCTCAGGCAAAGGCAAGCGGAAAATAGAGGAAGTTGAAGAGGAGTCATTTGCTTCTAAGGAGGAAACTTCCGAAGAAAATGAAGTCGTCGCTGGTGGTGCTACGGAAGTCAACAGCGACTTTGAGGAAGATGCGGCAGGTTTGTCTGAAGTTTTTTATAAAGAGTTATGGGATCTATCGATCGTTGATCGAGTGCGCCGACTTAAAACTCAAAAGAAATGGAGAATTTTGCCTACTTATAATAGAATGATGGTTGAACTTTCAGATGTAGGTTCCGAGGAGGAAGAGGAGAGGGGTGGCCTCATCACCCGTGCTCGATCTCGGGCCATAGCTCAGGCACGATCGCAAATTGAGCCGCATGCCACATCAACATAGGATAGACCTGTGGATCTCAAAGAGACCGGTCCCACAAAATGGCTGAAGTTGACCATCAAGAGTCACGCTAAACCTCAGGCTTCTCAAACGAAGGCGGCCGATGATGCACCCATTGGTGGGGAAGGTAATATTCTAACTCTTGTCATCTTTTCAATCTGTTCTTCTACTGAGCTTTAAACTCAGTAAGTTTTATATTTTAGACGGTCGTGATGAAGGCACAATGATGTATGATCCCCCTTCTGCCGACTTAACCTTTTTTGGAGAGTCATGCTTTGTGCCACAAGCGGATGAGGCCGTGGCTCAGGATTTGGCAGGTGTTGGAACTGATTTGTCCACAGTAATTGTTAGCCTAGGTACTCCTATTACCGGTAGTACACCTTTTAGATGGCAATCTCGGATATTAAACGACTCAGAGTTCGTCCCTCCTCTAATTGCTTACATGCTTCTTGTTGGCCTCTTTGTTTTGATGATGTTTAACAAATAATTTACCACTAATGTTGTTTGTCTAATGTTGGTATATTTCTAATTATTGTAGACAAACTACGTGTTAGAGGATGGATGGATTACGCCATAACGATCATATCAAATGGAGGTTGGCGGAATTGTGGAGTGAAGCAACGTACAATTCAAGTTAAAGATTCAAGTTCAAGCTTCATCCGCAAGTTTACCAAGTTGAGCTACAATGAAGATCAAGATCAATCTTGGGTAACTTAGTTTAGGTTTTATATTATGTGTGTTATATACTCTAAGCTCAATATAATACACACACACACACATTTATTGGTTTCTTCGTATATATATATATATATAGTTATATATATACACATAAGTTTTGGTTTCTATGCATATATATAGTTATATATATACATACATGTGTTTTGGGTTTTTATGTTTATATATATGAAATTATATATATGAAATTATATATATGAAATTACATATTTCATACTCTATTGTGTTTTAGTATTTATTGCATAGAATATGCATATTTGTGAAAATATTGTATTCTTAGTTTTTGGACTTAGCAATGATCATATACATATTTTATTAAGTCTATATAATCATTGTGCAAAGTTTCAAAACATGGTTTAGCCTAAATGCCAAAATTCACATGTTTACATTTTTATGTTTTGGTCTATTTTGTAAAATGATGATATTTTTCATTTGGGAAGTTCTTTTTGGAAACCAGTCGTTGTAGCATGTTTATTATCATGTCTACAATCATTCCCCAAAGTTTTATATTTTTTAGAATTTATTTGATATTTTTAAACAGTATTTTAAAAATCAGCAAACTGTTTTCAAAACCTAGATTTTCATATATCAGTTCACGGTCGACCGTCACGGTCGACCGCGCCTGAGTCCTTTGCATAGTGGGTAGCAGAAACTTTCGCGGTCGACCGCCACGGTCAACCGTCGGCTGAAAATTTCTCGGGGTCGACCGCTGCGGTCGACCGTCGAACTCTCTGGAGTTTTCTGCTAGTTTTTTGTTGCTCGCGATCGACCGCCGCGGTCGACCGCCGTTCTGTCAGATCATTCCTAATGGCTAGTTTTCAGAGCCGTTGCAGTGTGGTTTTTTTGTCTTTTTCTTGGCTTTCTCTTTGCTTTGGGGTTTGTATAAATATCCCCTTTTACCTTCATCTCTACACACAACAAGAGAATGTTTTAAAGAGTTTTAAAAAGAGTTTAAGCTTGTTTTAAGCTTGTTTAAGGGTTTGGTTTATGAAGAAAGTTTTACAAGAGTTTGAGGAGATTATCAATTGTATTTTGGGCATTCAATCCATCTCTCTCTCTTGTCATTTAGAGAAGTTTTCCTAAACTCAACTCTAGCTTTTATTTATAATTATTTGTTGATTATCATTTCTATTAAAGTTAGTTTTATATTAAGTTTAGATTTGATTTATCTCTTTGTTACACACACCTACTTGAGCTTATTGTATTTGCATACATAGTATATTAGGGTTGTGAGAGATTGTAACATTGAGTTGTGTTTAATTGAGTTCTCCCCTTGTATGAGAGAACAAATCATTTATTGTTACATTGTGAGATTGTAGGTTTTCAGTGAGCTAGAAAACTGAGTGTGTTGTGAAGTTTTCGGTGAACTAGAAAACCGAGTGTAAGGAGTGAATGTTGTTCGGTGAGCATTGAAAACTGACACTGTGAGGTGTAAACGTTATTCGGGTAAGCGTAGAAAACCCGGTTGTGATAGTGGATTTCTCCTCGTGAGTGGGGAGCGGAGACGTAGGACGGAAGGTCTGAAGTCCGTGATCATATCGTGTGTTTGAGTTTGCTTTGACGCACTTAATCTTATGTTTATATTTCTTGTCGCCATTGTCCATAGCTCATTATTTATATGATCTACTATCTAGTTCATATTGTTTACCCCTTGTGTTAGTTTCATATCCTTGCATATATCATATATTGCTTATATCTCTTTGCTAGGATATTTCTTGTTGTTCATATTGCTTATCCTAGCTCATATAACTTGTTGTATTTCATACTTGCTAGGATAACTTATTAATTAGTTTTAATTGGTATAAAATCAGATTATATTAGCATAAGACCCTAATCACCCCCCTCTAGGGTCCAACAATTGGTATCAGAGCTGGTGCTCTTTGATTTAAGGTCTAATCGCCTTGAGTTAAAGATCCAAGTTATCTCTTCGTACTAATCTTGTTTTGATTACATTTGTATCTTACTTGCATATTTTTATAAATTATGGATATGAATGATGCATCTTGTTTAGGCTATGATTCTAGTATTGCTTCTAAATTTAATATTTTTCCCTATGCTCAATGGTGTTTTAGATTCAAATTATTTATTCAATCTAAAAGTATCGATTTGTGGGAAATCATTGATTGTGCTTATATTGTGCCCACGTTGGAGAAATTCAAGTGGAGCAAATATGATAAAAAGATGTTTATTATGAACAAGCTTATGTTAGAATTTTTATTAAATGCAATTGATTCATTATTGTCTAACAAGCTTGATTCTTTTGATCGCGCTTATACATTGTGGAAATTCATAGAAGCGCATCAAGGAGACTTGGAGGCGATCCGACAAGCTTTGGAGGATCCCACTTTAAGTTCTAAAGGAGCTTCATGCACACGAGCACTAGGCGATAGCCCTAGTGAGGTTTGCGAGTTCGAACCCGATAATGATTTATATAGTGATGAACTTGCTTGTGCTAGTGATAAATTATTGCATGCCTACAATAAATTACAAAATGATTTCATTAATTTACAAAGCAAGCATGAAAATTTGAAATCCGATGATGAGTCTTTAACTTCTAAGTTTGATATTATTTCTAATGAAAATATGATCCTTAAAAAAATAATAAAAAATTAAAATTGGATTATGATTCTTTGCTTTCAAACTTTGCCAAGTTGACTCATGATAAAAATAATGCCATGTTAGAAGTAGAGAACATACAAAATGATACTGCTTCCTTTATAAATGACTATTTATGTTCTACTTCTAAAAATACATATGTGCCAAAAAATAAAGATTTAAATCTTATGAATAATCGCATTTCATCTTTAGATTCAACTTTAAAAATATGCTTTGATAATCATAAGAGGCTTATGGATATGTGTGCCAAGTCTAAGAAATCATCCACTATTCATGCACACATATATAGCAAAGTTTACAAGTTCTCTATTTGCGGCCGTAAAGGCCATCTAGCTAAATTTTGCTATGATGCACACAAACATAAAAATGTCAATGCTCCTTGTGCATCTCATGTAGCTTCTTCATCACATGTACACACACATGCACCCATTGTTCATCATAAGCATGCTCATGTGTATAGATGTGATCATTATGGTCGTTTTGGTCATTTGGACGAATATTGTTTTGATTTAAAAAAGAAATCTCATTTGCCAAATATTTCTAGTAGACCACATGTTTTTAAATATGATGTTTGTGTTAGATTTGGCCATTTGGGGAAGTTTTGTTATGATTTGAAAAAATATTCAAACTTGCCAAATTTCTCAAGTAAACCACCTTTGTTTAATGATGTTTCTCATTTGTAATATAATTTAAAAGAAAAATCTTTATTTGCAAATGATTCCCGTACACGAGCTAATGGTCCACAAAAACAAATGGATCTCTTTCATTGCACAAATTACAATCGGAAGGGTCATTTGTAAGATTATTGTTTTGACCGTGCTAGTGCACCATATGCGCCTAAGAGGGTTCATAACCCTAGGGCTTTGAGCTTAAAAGATAGGGGTCATGTCCCTAAACCTCTTGGTACCAAGATTACTTGGGTACCAAAACAAATTTGAATTTTAAACCAAGAATTTTAGTGTTTTTATTTTTCTTTATCTTGGTTTTGAAAATTATGCTTTGAAATCTTTTTATATGAAAACAATTTTTAACTGATCAAATCTTTTTGTTCATGATTATTAGTTTTGATTTTAGATGAGAGGCTTGTAGTTATATACCCTCCGGTTTATTGGGTGTTTACTCCTAAATCTCGTTTACCGGATGCTAAAATGTTGATATGGGTTGATACTAGCTCAAGAGCTAGATATAGTTGCCTCTCTTGATTTTTGAAAATCGATGCTGGTTTGGTTTTATGTTTTTATATGATTTACTTGTGATTTATGATTTCATTTGATTGATTTGTTTTCATTTGAAAACTCTTTTTACAAGATTCTCATGTTTTATCTCTTTTGATTTCATAAATCTTCTTGATTAGGTTTTGTTTTAAAAACTAATGCTTTGAGACACTTTTTCATATAGATATATTTATATTTGTTCTCATTATCCTCTTGTATGTGAGTGATATTTAGCATATTTTTTTATGCTTGCTCACATATTTTTCATGATCTTTTATTGCATATATTCTATATGGCATTTTGATAGGGGGAGCAATCCCTATATCTTTCTATGTGTTATACTTACCTATGCTTATTGATAGGGGGAGCTTTCGATCTCTTCATACTTTTGTCTCCTTTTTGATGTTGTCAAAGAGGGAGAAATATTGTGAGTATATATTCTTTTTGTTCATATGCATGATAATTAAAATATTGTATATTCATTTTCTTTCATGCATATATCCTTTTTATAAATTGTTTGTCATCATCAAAAAGGGGGAGATTGTTGGCCTCTTTGTTTTGATGATGTTTAACAAATAATTTACCACTAATATTGTTTGTCTAGTATTGGTATATTTCTATTTATTGTAGATAAAATACGTGTTGGAGGATGGATGGATTGCGTCATAACGATCATATCAAATGGAGGTTGGCGAAATTGTGGAGTGAAGCAACGTACAATTCAAGTTAAAGATTCAAGTTCAAGCTTCATCCGTAAGTTTACCAAGTTGAGCTACAATGAAGATCAAGATCAATCTTGGGTAACTTAGTTTAGGTTTTATATTATGTGTGTTATATACTCTAAGCTCAATATAATACACACACACATTTATTGATTTCTTCGTATTATATATATAATTATATATATACATAAGTTATGGTTTCTATGCATATATATAGTTATATATATAAATACGTGTGTTTTGGGTTTTTTTGTTTATATATATGAAATTATATATATGAAATTACATATTTCATACTCTATTGTGTTTTAGTATTTATTGCATAGAATATGCATATTTGTGAAAATATTATATTCTTAGTTTTTAGACTTAACAATGATCATATACATATTTTATTAAGTCTATATAATCATTGTGCAAAGTTTCAAAACATGGTTTAGCCTAAATGTCAAAATTCACATGTTTATATTTTCATGTTTTGGCCTATTTCGTAAAATGATGATATTTTTTATTTGGGAAGTCCTTTTTGGAAACCAGTCGTTGTAACATGTTTATTATCATGTCTACAATCATTCCCTAAAGTTTTACATTTTTAGAATTTATTTGATATTTTTAAACAGTGTTTTAAAAATCAACAAACTGTTTTCAAAACCTGGATTTTCATATATCAGTTCACGGTCGACCGCCACGGTTGACCGCGCCTGAGTCCTTTGCATAGTGGGCAGCAGAAACTTTCGCGGTCGACCACCACGGTCAACCATCGGCTGGAAATTTCTCACGGTCGACCGCCGTGGTTGACCGTCGAACTCTCTGGAGTTTTCTGCTGGTTTTTTATTGCTCACGGTCGACCGCTATGGTCGACCGCCGCTCTGTCAGATCAGTCCCAACGGCTAGTTTCCAGAGCCGTTGTAGTGTGGTTTTTTGGTCTTTTTCTTGGCTTTCTCTTTGCTTTGGGGTTTGTATAAATACCCCCTTTTACCTTCAGCTCTACACACAACAAGAGAATGTTTTAAAGGGTTTTAAAAAGAGTTTAAGTTTGTTTTAAGCTTGTTTAAGGGTTTGGTTTATGAAGAAAGTTTTACAAGAGTTTGAGGAGATTATCAATTGTATTTTGGGCATTCAATCCATCTCTCTCCCTTGTCATCTAGAGAAGTTTTCCTAAACTCAACTCTAGCTTTTATTTATAATTATTTGTTGATTATCATTTCCATTAAAGCTAGTTTTATATTGAGTTTAGATTTGATTTATCTCTTTGTTACACACACCCACTTGAGCTTATTGTATTTGCATACATAGTATATTAGGGTTGTGAGAGATTGTAACATTGAGTTGTGCTTAATTGAGTTCTCCCCTTGTATGAGAGAACAAATCATTTATTATTACATTGTGAGATTGTAAGGTTTTCGATGAGCTAGAAAACCGAGTGTGTTGTGAAGTTTTCGGTGAACTAGAAAACCGAGTGTGAGGAGTGAACATTGTTCGGTGAGCGTTGAAAACAGACACTGTGAGGTGTAAACGTTATTCGGGTGAGCGTAGAAAACCCGGTTGTGATAGTGGATTTCTCCCCGGGAGTGGGGAGCGGAGACGTAGGACGGAAGGCCCGAACTTCGTGATCATATCGTGTGTTTGAGTTTGCTTTGGCGCACTTAATCTAATGTTTATATTTCTTGTCGCCATTGTCCATAGCTCATTATTTATATGATCCACTATCTAGTTCATATTGTTTACCCCTTGTGTTAGTTTCATATCCTTGCATATATCATATATTGCTTATATCTCTTTGCTAGGATATTTCTTGTTGTTCATATTGCTTATCCTAGCTCATATAACTTGTTGTATTTCATACTTGCTAGGATAACTTGTTAATTAGTTTTAATTGGCATAAAATCAGATTAGATTAGCATAAGACCCTAATCACCCCCTCTAGGGTCCAACACTTCTGGCTCTTTTAGAAAAGCTACAGGAGGCGATTGTTGACATTGGGATTGAAGAGCACGTCGTCATCACCAGAGGTGAATTATTGATTTTCAACTTCTCTTTCCATGTCTTAACACTTAGAATTTTCTTCAGATGTTTCAATAGAAGGTCCAAATGATAAAGAAACTTTTCATCATGCAGCCGATGCACCTCCATCTGATCCCATACAGGATCCTTCAGGCTCTAGCGACAGGCTACTTGATGATATGTTGTCAGAACAAACTTGTCATGGTGCTATTGAACCGATTGTCGAAGCTGCTGAACCGGTCATCCAAACCATTAAACCGGTTATCGAGACGGTTGAACCAATCCTCAAGACTATTGAACCAGTTATCGGGACCGGTTCCTCTGCAGGTATGGATTTTGTCCTTCTATGAAAATTATTCCCTTATCGGTTTTACTTAATCCTTAAGGGAGTCACACTTGTAGGACCAGTCGTTAAGACTAATGCAACCACTATTTGTTGGGATATCTGATGATCCTGAGGGTCTTGATTTCTTGCTGTTGGCAGGAACTATCATAGAAGCTCAATCGTCAGTTGCTCCAACTCAGCTCACAGTCCCTATGATCGAAGCGACTACTACTGCTACGAGGATTAATCCTGTTGAGCAGGTCGTGAGACCAACTAATGGGGTTTGTACGTCAACGGCTGCGACATCGACGATAGTCTTAAAAGTTCAAGAGGTCGTGGCAGCAGAACCAAGTGCGGGGCATCAACTTGGGGAAACATCACTTGATTTTGGTAAATTTTACATCGATACTGATTCAGAACTTCGGCTAAGGTTTCAAAGATATTTATATCCTCTTTTCTTTGTAGGGTCTTCTTCTAGGCTCAATGATATGGTCAGGACTCTGTTATCGGATGATGACCCTGATAAAGTTCTTCTTCACTTGGAGATCACTTCCTTCTTCTCATTTGTGAATGGCATGCTTGATAAGCTTATCAACAAAGGATTTTCTCTCGGCCTCTTCAAATCTTATCTTGATAATCAAGTAACTTTTATAAGAAATCAAGGATACTCGGATCTGACCGACGTTATTACTACGGACTTAGACCATCTCGATCGCGAATTTCAAAGGTTGAAGGAATTCTAGGCTGCCGGTGCTCCTTCATATGTGGTCGCTCAATTGGAGACCCGGCTACAGACCTGGCGAGAGGCTCAAATATCTGCCAATCTTAAAATCCAAGAACAAAAGAGTCGTGTCTAGCAAACGAAAGCTGTTTTTAATGATAGATTGACAGCCCTTCGTGAAATTGACTCTTCTCTCGCATCAGGTGTTGCCATAATAAAACGACTCGAATTGGATCTTAAGACGGTCAAAGATGCTCAAGCTGTTTTGGAGATGACAAAAGCTCATGCAGAGGATACTGTAAATACAATGTCCAAACAGCTAGAACTTTTCAAAGAGAAGTTAACCGAGATGAAGGCGGAGGCTGCACGGATATTGGCTGCTGATGAGGACTCCATGAAGACCATACTGCAGAACGAGCTAGAGCAAGCTTATACTGTAGAGTTATCTAAGTTAGAGCAGCAAGTTCTTAGCCATAAGCTTCATGTAGATTAATTGTGACTTTTGTACCTGCAAACTCAATTTTCATTAATATAAGATATTTCTTTTTCGTTCATTATACCTCTTTTATTATGGTGTTCTATTCTGTTTGGAATCATCAACCATAATATTTATAGGATTTTTGGCAAACCCTCAGCCTTCAACGGATTTGATGAGCCTTTACCGACTACCATTTGAGTCGGGCTAGCATGCGGATTGTTTTGATATGTTCCGCATGTAACGTTGTGCTAAGAGAATTAATTCACTTAGACTTAATGCTATGACTTTGAATACATAGACTTCACCATTTCTTATGAAAATATGGCATCCGGCATTGCGTGTTAGGCGCAGACTTAGGATTTTTGGCAAACCTCTAGCCTTTAACGGATTTGATAGGCCTTTACCGATTACCGTTTGAATCGGGCTAGCATGCGAATTATTAAAACCCGTTTTACATGTAACATTGTGCTAAGAGAGTTAATTCGCCTAGACTTGGTGCTATGATTTTGAATACATAGACTTTACTATTTCTTACGGGAATATGGCACCCGACAATGCGTGTTAGGCGCTGACTCGTCCCTACTTAGGATTCGGGATAAGGATCCCTAGACTTGGATTCTAATGTCTTTTTTCACTCGGTAAAAGACTAAACCGACAATGCGTGTTAGGCATAGGCTTATCTCTATTTAGGAGTCGAGATAAAATTCCTCGCACATGGAGTACGCGGATTGGAAGTTGAGAATTATGTCTTTTCTCAGGGTAAAGACAAACCCGATATTAGAGAGGAAGAATTTTATATTCTGTTCCCAGGCATTGTTTAGGGTAAAGACGAATCCAAAAAAAGAAATGGAAGAGGAAGAATTTTATATTCTGTCTCCCAACACTAAAGAGGAAGAATTTTATATTCTATCTCCAGTTGGAAAGGAAACTCGAGGTGGGATCTCTAACCCCAGAATCCGGAAAGATAAACCTAGAAGTGGGATCTCCACTCCGAGAATCGGAAAGTTTCAAGCAACCCTAACTTTTATAGGATTGGCTGCTTGATCCAAGAAAAGAGTTCCTCATTTATTGAGGGAAAATTCCGATTTCGACCCTAACATTTATAGGTTTGGCCGAAAAGGGAATAGATAGAAGTCTTTCGTTTATCGAAAGGGATGACTCGATCTTAGTCCTAACTACCTGCAGGTTTGACTAAGCGAGGTTGGAGACAATCCTAACTTTTATAGGTTTGAGTGCTCAAATTGAAAGTAGACCTCTCGTTCATGGAAGGAATCGAGAGGAGAATCTGGCTTTGGCCCTAACTTTTATAGGTTTGACCTGAAAGCAAAGAGAGTGGAATACAGGTAACAATAGAAATACTGGCTTGTATTACCCACTCAATAGGGGATTTTGATGTTAAGTGATTAGGACTTAACACGTCAAGCTCTGATAATTACCATGAATTGGTGGATAGAAATTTTGGTGGGCCCACCGTCAACTGACTGGATCAGTGGAGGATTTTGCGAGGAAAGATTAATTAATCAAGATGATCAAATCTCATTCATCAATAATAAGCACGCTTTAACTTTGAATACATTCAGAGTTCAAGTGTGGATTTCTTATTCATTATTTTCATAGCAACTGTGTTATCCCTAAGAATACCACATGTAGTATTCTTCTGGGAACTTCCCGATACATTGATTATCCTGAATATACTAAGGGTAGTATTTTTTTCAGGAACTTACCATTTATCGGCATCATAAGCCGATCGCCATCCTTAGTAATGAGGCGATATGCGCCACTCGAGTAGACTGTCTCTACTATGAACGACCCTTCCCATTTGTGTTTAAATTTGCCTTTCTTCTTGGAGTTAAGGATCATAGGGCGTCTTTCAGTTAAGACTAAATCTCCTTCTTTAAAACTCCGTTACCGAACCTTTTTGTCAAAAGCTCGGGAAATTCTGGCTTGGTAGAACTCAATGTGCTGTTGAGCTTCTAAGCGCTTTTCATCGAGCATCTTGAGTTCTTCGAGACATTTCTGATGTTGTTCTTCAGTCGTCATCTGGGTTGCAAGAGCGATTCGAAGAGATGAAATTTGAATTTTTAATGGAAGGACGGCTTCGCACCCTTACACGAAGGAATACGGGGTTGCTCCAGTAGGCGTGCGAACTGTTGTACGGTAAGCCCATAGTGCTTTGCCGAGTTTATCATCACAGTCTCGTTTGTTAGTCTTGACGAGTTTTGATTAAAGCTTGATGATAGTTTTGTTAAAGGCTTCAGCTAATCCGTTTGCCATGGGATTATAGGCTGTTGACGAGACGTCTTGAATTTTAACTTTCTTGCAAAATCTGATGAATGCATTACTGACAAACTGAGAACCGTTGTTATGTATGATTCGTCTTAGGATATCATATCAGTAGATAATATGGTGCTTAATGAACGCAATGACGTTGCTTGTCTTAACTTCTCTAAGCGGAATCGCTTTAGCCCATTTGGAGAAGTAATCGGTAATTGCGAGAATGAACCGATCACCTTTGACTGACGGGGGATTCATAGGACCAATGATATCCATTCCCCAAGTCTTAAAAGGCCCTGATGTAGCCGAAGGATGCAGATGCTCCGGGGGTTGGTGCATATAATTCGCGTGCACTTGACATGCGTGACATTTTCGGGCATATGCTATTACATCTTTGATCATGGTGGGCTAATAATATCCCATTCTTTTAATGCGGTCATAAAATTTGGGGCTAGGCTGGTGTGTACCACAAACCTCTTCGTGCATCTCTTTCAGGACTTCTTCTGCTTCTTTTATCGATAAGCAACATAGTAGTAAGCCATCGTACCCCCTGCGATATAACGTTCGACTCCCCGTGTTATAGAAGAATCTCAGTGCTCTTCGTCGGATTGAGTCCCTTTCCTTCACATCTTCTGGTAAGATTCCATGTAAGACGTAATTGATGATAGGGAAACGCTAATCTCGGGGTTCGAAATCGACTTAAGTTGAATGTACTTCTTTAATATCCTCTTCCTTGTCATCTTCATCGTAGATTGGCACGAAAAGTTGGTGTGTTCTCACCGTAACGAATTGTTCTGTTTCGGGAGGCTGTGCCAGAGACACAGCTAATGCTACTAGCACATCTGCGTACGCGTTTTGTAAGTGTGGAATGTATTCAATGAAGAATCATTCAAACGATTCTGCCATCTTAACGGCCACCTTGTGGTATGGATTAAGTCTTGATTTCTAACCTCATATTCTCCTTGAACTTGTTTAACTATCATATGAGAATCATCGAAAGCTTCAAGGTATTCGACCCCCTAGCTCTTTAGCAAAACTGAGTCCAATAAGTAGCGCATTATACTCAGCTATGTTATTCGAGCACGGCTCCGATCAGCGAGTAAGCTCGAGGCATCACATGTTTTCCCGAGGAAACTAAGATAATTCCAACTCCGAAAGAAATCTTAGAACATCCAGGGGCACTTGCTACATTAGTTGCCCGAGAAGCACCATCGAAATACAAACACCACACCTGTTGATTGGAAGTTACGTTGACTTCATGGGTTTCATCTGGCAGATCGTCGTACACTTTGGCGGTATCCGTAGTTGGGTTAGCTGCCAGGAGATCACAAATAGCTAGTCCCTTGACCAACTTTTTTTGTTTAAAATGTAGGTCGTATTGGGACAGGAGTAAAGCCCATTTCGCTAACTGCCAATTCATGAAAGCAGGCTGTGTCATGAATATTCTAACTGGGTTAACATTAGAGATGACGTAGATAGTTTGCCTAACCAAGTAGTGTCGCATCTTTTGGATAGCGAATACTAAGGCGAGACACTCTCTTTCGATCATGGGATATCTAGATTCGGCACCTACGAGGGTCTAGCATAAATAATACACTGCTTATTTGTGACAGTTATCGTCGTCTTGTGCGAGTAATGCACTTAACGAATGGCTCGTCGCCTTAACATAAATCAAGAACGGTTTGCCCGATTTTGGTGCGACGAGAACAGGGGGTTTCGAGAGATATTCCTTAATATTCTCTGTAGGCATCGAAAAGTGCCGATAGGTCCCCGCACACAGCTCAGTGTCAACGAGCGACGATTGAACGTCACTACCCGGCTCACAAGAATTCCAACGACGTCGGTAAACGCCTGAAGTGAACCGACGGACTACGTGAGCCGACAGAATGTCAGAATCACGGGGATACGGATTGACCGAAAACCCCGCGACCACCGCAATTGGGCCAACGCCCGCCATGCCCCGATCACCCCACTGATAATCCAACCATCGGGGCCTACAGAGCTCGCCGTCACGATTCCAACGCATCCGAAATCACTCAAATCCGAGTTCGGACGAAAAGTCAACGGCAAGTCAACGGCGAGTCAACGGCGGGACAACGGTGGCGTAAAACACCC
>BQKN01058473.1:12658-27675 GCA_022839385.1 Asparagus kiusianus | reverse complement strand
CGGCAAGGATCTTGAAGAGTCGGCGGTCCACGGACATCGACGTCCCCGTCACAGGCCAACAACCCACGCAAGCGAGACCGTACCAAACCGGGCTCTCGTGTTTATTTTCGTTTAAGTTGTAATCTTTTGTTTTCATTTAAACCCTGTTGTAACGCTCAAAGTTGTAACAGATCTCAAAAAGAGAACATCAATGAAAACAGCAACTTTTACCGGAAACATAACTGATAAATGATAGGCCTTTCTTTGTAAGCCTGGAGAATGGTTGACATTTTCCCGAAAGATTTAAAATGAACTGATGGATATAAGCCAACTGTCCTTGCAATCCTCTGAGCTCCTTAAGGTTTCTCAGGGGTTGTAGCTCATTGATCGCCTTCACTTTGTCAGCATCAATGTGAATACCCCCTAGTGGTGACGACGAATCCAAGGAATTTACCATTGGCCATTCCGAGAAAAGATTTGGTAGGATTCATCTTCAATTGATGAGTCCGCATCAGATTGATCATTATCTTCAAATCCTTGATGTGGTCATTTTTTTCACGACTTTTCATGACTAAATCATCCACGTAGCATTCGACAGTCTTTCGGAGATGCTCTTGAAAAATCTTTGACATGGCTCTCTGATAGGTGGTACCTGCGTTCTTCAAACCGAAGGGCATAACCGTGTAGCAGAAAACACCGAGAGGTGTTCTAAACATAGTGTGCTTTTTGTCATCTGGATGCATCTTTATCTGATTATAGCTAGAAAATCCATCCATAAAAGACATTCTCTCGAATCCACATGTGTTGTTGATGATAACATCTGTGATAGGATGAGGGAAATCGTCTTTTGGGCAGGCAGTGTTAAGATCTCTGAAGTCGATGCAAATCCTAATTTTCCCGTTTTTCTTAAGGAATGGGACGATATTGGTAAGCCATTCAGGATGTTGCTCCTCTCTGATGAAACCTGAGTGGATAAGCTTTTTGACTTCGGACTCGATTGCCTCCATAATTTGCGGGCGAAACCGTCTTTGTTGTTGTTTAATAGGTTTGACATCTGGCTTAATATTAAGACGATGCACTACTACATTTGGATCGAGCCCTGGCATATCTTCATAATTTCAGGCGAACACATCGATGTATTCCCTAATGAGAGAGATTAATTCTTCTTTCTTATCTAGCGGGAGGCTGTCGCTAATGAATATTGGCTTCGGATTATCCTCATTACCTATATTCACCTGGACTACTTGATCTTCGGTAGGAGGTTCTCTTTGTTCAAACCTATCATCGTACTGCATATTCAAGTGATGAACCCAAGGGTCCTCCCAAGTTGGCATTTGATCGTCTTCCTCTATTGTAGCAGGGTCGACTGTAGCCATATTTGATATTAGCCTTTTGAACATTTCTCCAAGACTAGCTTCGGAGTCCCAGGCTAAAGAATCGGAAGAATATCCGTCTTTGCCCTTATTAGCGATTTGATCGATGACTTGCCAGCAACATTCGTCATCGGATGAGGAAACATAGCCCAAACCTCTTCGGTGGCTATAATAGTCATCGGGCTTTCCTTTAGTACATAGGCCATACGAGGTGGAACTCACGGACCTCGACCAAAACAAAGACCTTCTCCAAGTGCGAAGTCATATCCATATCTCTCAATGAGATTACGCGCTTTTGTGTCATATCGGAATAAATAAGGGGAAGGTTTATCATCATTGTTATCTTCTTCCAAAAAGTGGCCTGGTATCGGAGATTCTCTTCCTTTACCATAGATAACTTCATTTTCACCCCCTGCCTTTGCAGGAATGACAAGTGTCATTCTGAATGAATCTTGCACCTGTTTTTTTGTCATGCAAAATGATTGAAGTGGCATATACAAGTCGGGGTTATCATACAGCCCCTTCATGATATTATCAGGACACAACGAGTACTCTAAATCATTATTTATTGATATTTCTTCGGCAAGTTACCAATTACAACTACTTTCCGATGATTCTTCATCATCAAGATTGATTATAATGGGTACAATGTTATTAAGTACAAAACCACCATCATAATCAAACCCAGCTTCGGTATCAGCTTCTTTCTCGCTGTCCGTTCCTTAGGCTGATGGTTCAGTATCGGATTTGTCACCGTAGAGAAGGGAGTCGGTAAAATAATTTTCTAACCCCTTAAACGGTTGCTTATACACGACCACCGTCTTGATTTTGTTATTAGTGTCCACATATTTGAGACACTGATGAAGAGTTGATGGGACTATAACATTACCGTGGATCCAGGATCGACATAACAGTAGGTTATAGGAGGTCTCCGCGTCGATCACATAACATGTGACTTCCGACTTCAAATCTTCGATTTGGCACTTCACTCGGATTTTACCTAATGGTCTAGACCCACTGATATTGAATCCATAGATCGTAGTGCCTGTGGAGGCTAGCTTACTTGCCGGTATTCTGAGATTATACATCAATCGGAGTGGCATGATGCTGACAGCGGAACCCGGATCGACTTGGATCTGGTTAACAACGCTGGAGCCAATGTGCCCAGTAAAATACAGGGGCCAGTCATGCTTCAAATTCTTTGTCTACATGTCTTCTTTGGTGAAGAAAATGCAGGGAAAATGGTGCGCCACGAGATTACAATGTTAGACTAACGGCTCTGGTTCTTCAGGAGATGGCTTGATCTGAGTCAGGAAAACTTCAAAATTGGCTAAGGCTTCTTGTAACGCTTCCCTTGTATCCTTTGAAAGACGTAGCAACTCATATAGGGTTATTCTAGCTGGTATATTAGCTAATTGCATCATAATATCGAAGTGCGATGAAGCGCTCAAACTCCCTGGTTTGTCTCTCCCAATCGGTAGATTGAATCGACACTGCTTCAGGTTTTGACCCTCTTGGTATGAGGGTTCTTTCCCTTTCTACTTTTGTTGGGTCTTCTCCAAAACCACGGGTACCGGGGGAGTTGTGACCACTCCCATTTCTGCTAATGTTTTGGAGGGAACAGTTTTGGTTACCCCCTGCTTGGTTAATTGCTCGGAAGCATCTGGATATTTGAAGTGATACTCATTTCCACTCCGGGTTGCAAAGACTTCTTGTTCATCTTCAAAAAGCAGGAAGGCAGGAATTTTTTCGTCATCTTCCCCTGAAATAGCAGAGGCTCCGCAACAGGACTTTCCTTTTCCCTTTGACTTCTTCTTGGAAGAGGATCTGGTCCACTATTCATCTCCAATTAGATCGGGATGAACCCAAAGAATCTCACCATTCGGGGCTGTGTGTGGCACAAGCCCTTTCTGACGTTGTTTGTGAGGATCATCGTTCACGATCTTCACTGCCGTGTTTATCACAATCTCAGGCTAAAACCAATTCAAGGGAATAGATCCGAAGCTAATCGACACTGCATTCGCACCCACCTTCTTCTCCTTAGGTTGCTTCATAGTGATGACGCCGACATCGATTAAAGCTTGGATTTTATCCTTGAGGGCATAGCATGCTTTTGTAGGATGATGCACCGCTCTATAGAACGCGTAGTATTTTGGGTCATTAACCCTTTTAGCATCTTCCTGATCTTGGATCAGAGGTAACTTGATCTTGTTGTTCTCTATAAGGTATTTAAAAATACCCGGAACTTCATCTTCCTTGAATGAGTAGATCTTCGGGAATTTCGGTTCCGAAGTCTTCTGTTTCTGAGGTTGTTGTTACCATCATGACTGCTGAGGCGCCTTCTGCTGCTGCTGTTGTGGCTGTGATTGCACTTCGAATATTTGGTTTGCGTCCACTGCATTTGCTTGCACTTTTCCTTTCCCTTTAGGGATAAAATTCTGCTGTGGAGCATTTGTCGTCGTTTGACCCCTCTCGGCCTTTTTTCTCTTGAGGAAACATTCGGCTCTTTCCCCTCGGACCTTCAAATCTTTCCAGGTCTTGGACGGTGCCATCCCCATAGCTTCGAGGATATCCAACGAGAGATTGTTATGGCAAGTTTCCAAGATGAAGTCCTTACTGATTGAATCCCTACAGTTCATGGCCTTGTTTCGGAATCGTTTGATGAAATTTTTAACTAACTCTCCGTCCTTTTGTTTCTCATCAAATAACGTTCTGATTAAGACCTCGGTGTCATCGTCGAAGAAATTTGTGAGAAACATGTCTTCCATGTCATCCCAACTGCTAATACTCCCCGGCTTGAGGTGGCGATACCAATTGACGGCTGCTCCGCGAAGAGTGCCGATGAATGATCGTACCATCGAAGGTTCATTCCCGGAGATTATCTCCAAGTGAGACTTGAAGTATATTAAATGCTGAGTGGGGGAGCCCTTTCCATAAAACGGCGTGAAGTTGATTAAGTTGAACTTTATCGGATACGGGATTAACTACCACTCTCTTGGGTATGGGCACGGCATTCCGAACCATTTCACTTCCTGAGCACTCATCAACGCATTGATTTTACTCTCCAAATCCCTCATTTTCTTATCCTCACTCGTATCTATCTTCGAGCGATTTTGGGGAGAGGCAACGTGGTCCTCCTTCGTATTGTTATCATCCGAAGGGCCACCCCCATTATTGTTGTTGATGGGAGGGGTGTTCATGTTAGCATTCTCCTCCACTTCCCGCTCGTTATCATCTTGGTTAGGATTATTACGACAGATAGATTCTCCCTGATGAGTTGTCAGTGCTGCGATCTGATAGTCATGCATCTCCCTCATTTGCTGCATAGCCATTTCCATTTTAAAATTGAAATTCTCTTTCTGCTTAGTTAGAGCATCATCGAGAATCTTAGCCATTTGCTCAGCGCTGATCATAAATGATTCGTAGGATTGCCCTGCGCTGGATGCTGTATCATCGGAAGCTACTGCTGAGCAAGCATCTGAGCAAGCATCCGATGTCTCGCCTTTCGAAGGAAGTCCTTTCTGCATTTTTTGGTAATCCCTTTGTCTGATGGTTCCCGATCGTAATCAGGTCATACGTCGGGACACTGTGGCAAACTGATCCGGACTAAAGTGTCGTGTCGACTTTCCTCTCCCGGTCATGTTAACAGACACTTCTGGAAATTCACCATCCTAAAGAGTAGCTCTCTTCTTGCGGAAATGCCTTGGTCTGGATTCAGGCGTTCTGGTGGAGATTCTTTCAAATACTGAAACTCTCTCCGGGACGGCCTTGGAACAACAACATTTCGACAACACCGCCTTAATAAATTTGGAGCACGGACAATGGGAGTCCAGTTCTTGGTGATTCCTTCTTCGAGACCTGTTCGTATCTCGGGCTCGATAGTACAACTCATCGGTCGGATGACCGGAGCAACCCATCGTGTGTTGGCACCAGTCCCTAGGTGTAGCGTCCTCATCTGACGAGTAAGTTCTCTTTTGGGAATTCAACGCTTTGTTAGCGTCTTTAGGAGTCGCATGTCTGAAATTACGTTTTCGTGAACGTAGGCTTTCAATAGGCTCCTGGACTTCGACACGCAGTCCAATGCGGTCGGTTATAGGATTTTTCCTGTTATGTGTTCTCTTCCATTGCTTTGGAGGACGATCACGACCTCCAGCCTAAAAAACTGCTCGAGATCCATTCAACGGGCTTGAGTGCTTTCTAACTAGAACTTTGCCTCGATCATCGTGTGAAGGGCCAAGACGATCTTTGATGGTTATCTTAAAATGGGATAGATCCACACTGTCGTGGATCTGCAACGGAGGTGTGGAACTTGACGGAATCGAAGAAACAAATGCAAGAGATCTTCTGTCTTGACTCTGACACGGGTCAGACTTAAGTGACCCGCAGGTTGGAAGGTCAGATCCGGGTGACCTGCGAACTGGAGGGTCGGATCTGGGTGACCTACAGACTTGAGGATCGGATCTGGGTGACCTGCAAATCGATGGGTCGGATTTGGGTGACTTGTAAAATGGTGGGTTGGATCTAGGCGACCTGCAAATTGGCGGGTCGGATTTGAGTGACCCGCGTTTTGGTGGGTCGGATCTGAGTGACCTGCAAATCGGCGGGTCGGATCTGAATGACCCGTGTTTTTTGATCTTTTTGGCCGCCGTCTTAGACTTTGGCCTCCATACTTGGTGCAGTCTTTGTGGCTTTATTTCCACTCCTTTATCTTCTAATTTCTTGGCCTCTTGCACAAGAATTCTTGCATGTGCAAGCAATGCGTGGCGTTTCTGAATCCGCTCTTGAAGGGTTGATCGAGACCTTTTGATGCGGACCCATTCGTTCTTCGTTGGTTTGAAAGAGGAGGGGTTGTCCACTCTCTATTGTGGTGGTTGGTGCCTCTTAGTCTTCAGATCCGCCTCATAGCAGATTTCATCAACTGGTTCCAAGGCTTTGGCCAGTTGGCGCACGGGGCGTTAGCGTCGCCTCTGACGTGCTCTCTTTGATAGAGTTGGCACGTCATCAATAGTCGACCCCTTGCTCAAGGGGTTCAGATCTATAGTTTTAGCCTCGTCGGATGCCGGCGGGGCGTTGTGAGCCACAAGTGTAGCGGTGGCAGAAAGATCTTCTTCTTAGGCTTCTGCAGCTGAAGTCCAACGGGTCTTCCTGGAGTAGGTCTTCCTACATCTACGAGAAGAGGCCGATCTAGAGGAGGAGGACAAGTATTCCTCATACTTCTCCCGGTCAAACTCATATTCAACCTCCGTTTCAACCGGGATAAAGATCCGAGGTTGTGCCACGTCAGCCTTCACAGAAAGGCTGTCGGCTCCTACTGTGGTCGCCAGTTTGTTTTTATTGAAAGCTGCCTTCATCATTGATTTTATTAAACTTTAGTTGTTTACAAATGAATTCAAATAACAAAAATAAAAATTACAATTTTTTTGAAAATAAACACAAGATCTGTTTATCGGCTCTTGCTTGCATGGGTTCTTCGTCGGTGCCGGGGTTTTTCCGTGGACGACTGCGAATCAGATCTAGTTGTTAAAAAATTAGGCAAAGCTCCTATCTCACCAAGGAGGTATTTTCTTGAAGCGCTAAGATCGACCAAGCAAAATCAGGACTCTTCTCGAGATTAAGACCAAGCCTAATCTCAAGGAACGGACATGTAGGGGTTCAGATCCTTCGAATGACTCTTCTTCGGTGCTGAAGTTCGTTGGGATCTCGTTGACCTTTGCTGAAATTTTGTGCTCCTTCACTCTTCAATCTAGCAGCACCTCATCCTCTTGATAAAATTCCAGATCAGCAAAATGAAGGCCTTGGGTTCATATTTATTAGCCTCGGGTGTGGTTATTTGGATCAGAACAAGTGATTTGGCTCTATCTTTAGTTAACAATAGCCTAACCACGTTTAGGGATGATATCAAGTCAGCTAGAAACCCTTGGAACAGATAAATCCTATGAAAACCACTTTAAAACCGTCAAAACGCGTTTCGGGTTCCAGACTGCACGGCATGGGTCGGACAGATCCGACCCGTGCTTGCGCGGGTCGGTCTGTCCCGTCCTGCGCTAGCATGGGTCCGCCGACTTTTTCTCTTTCTAGTATTTTCTTCCGGGTCTGGTTCTTTTTGCGTATTTGGTTGATTTGTTGACTTGTACGCTTCGTCGCAAGATTGATCGTCGAACGCGCGTTGGTTGACCGACGCGTGTGAGCTGATTGACATGCGCGTGCTGACCGACGCGTGCGAGCTGATTGACGCGTGTGTGGTGACCGACGCGCACGAACTGATTGACGCGCGCGTGTTGACTGACGTGAACCTTCTTGATTCATCCACTCTTTGCTTCGAGTTTCGTGCGGGCTCTCATTAGCAATTTTAGACGCCTACATCATTGAACTTTGCACCTTCTTTAGAGAATTGTGTACTAAAAATGTCGATGATAAGGAGCTAGAAAAGTTAGGGAAAGCGATACCTTTGATATTATGCAAGCTTGAGCGTATTTTTCCACCGTCGTTCTTTGATATCATAATCCACTTGACTGTTTATCTTGCAAACGAGGCTAGACTTGCAGGACCGGTACAATATAGGTGGATGTATCCTATAGAAAGATAACTTTAATTTTCCATTTGATGCAATAGATATAATTTTGTTATTTTGCATTATTGTGTTTAATAATTTAATGTGAGTTTTAGGTACCTTTTGACTCTAAAAAATTATATACGAAATAGAAATCCACCAGAGGGTTCTATTATGGAAGGTTATCTCTTGGAGGAAGTAACAAAATTTTTTTCCCGTTATTTGGACGAAAATATAGAGACAAAGCTTAATAGACCTGTGAGTATTCATGACGGAACATATGGAAAACCAACTTACACGACAATGGGACTCACATTTATTAATGATATACATCGCTTTATCCTCCTCAATAGCATATGCCTTGAGGAAGTTAGAGAGTAACTATGTTTTATATTAATTGTTATATGTATGTATATATAAAATAATATGATGTTAATGTTATAACAATTCATGTTGATAACAGAATTCACAAGGATGAATTACGTGAAGAGCATCACAACTGGAATGTTGAACGATTGGAAAAACATCATCATGATAACTTTTGTATTTGGTTTATAAATTATGTAAGATTTTCTTTGTCAATATTTATGTGTCATTATCTTAATCTAAACTTGTATCTTTATATAATTACCTTACAAACTGTTTTGTCAGGCCCAAAATCCAACTGTAGATTTAACATTGGATAAGGATTTGAGATGTCTATCTAAATATCCAAGCCGAGAAGTTGCATACTGCAATGGATTTGGTGTAAGCGGGTACAAGTTTGAAATCAAGGTGAGAGAAGAATCTCAGACCACCCAGAATAGTGGAATTGTGGCTATTGGCATCGAAGGAATGATTTACTATGGGTATTTAGATAGAATACTCGGTATTCGCTATCCCGGAAGAGCAAAACTAATTTATTTATTCAAGTGTGTTTGGTATCATACAACAACCGGACATGGAAGGTGGAGAGAAACATATGGGACTTGGAAAGATGAATATGGATTGACTAGTGTAAACACTAATCTTTTTGAGTTTGAAGATGAACCGTATATATTCCCGAAACAAGCATTTTAAGAATACTACTCAAAGTGCTTGAAACATCTGGGATGGAGTGTTGTTTGCCGATGGAAGCCTAGGAATACTTACGATGTCCCACAATTTTTGGATGTTGACATAGAGGACAATGTTGAGACAGATTCTAATGATGAAGGACTTAGATTGTTACAAGCTTCTATTTCTATAGACCCAAATGAATCTCAGGCTGAGCATGAAGTTTCATGGGTTCGGAATGATTTGAACAAGAAATCATTGTAGACATTCCTACAACGCCCAAGGAGTCTGTAAAAAAAAGGTAGTAATCACAAAAAAAATTCATACACACATACGTTCCCTTTGTTACATGTACACACTCATATCACTCACATATGCGTACTCCTTTCCAGGGATTGATGATGTCTGGTATAGGACCATCAAGATCTAGGACTAGACGGGTGCCACATAATAAGCTTTCACAACAGGCAAGGGAGCGTCAGAAGGAGCTAGAGGGCGCTCGTCGGTCTGCATCTATCCCTAGCATCCCAGCATCTACCCCTTGTATTCTATCATCTACATCCATGGCCGAGAATGATTTATAGAGCCCCCTTACAGGTTTGTAAATTTTGATTTTGATTTTATTTTACATTATGATTGATTTCTTGATATGATTACACATCTAGCACATGTGGTCGAGAATGATTTATAGACCATCCCTACGCACTCTATATCATCTGGACACTCGACGGGTTAGTATCATTTAATGTATTGATATTATTTTGATTTCATATTATTTTATTAAGCAGAACTTACATAATATTCTTTTATTGTCTATTGGAGGGGATGCCTCTGCATCCACATTAATAGCTCGTCCTCTACACTTGAGAAACTATCGTCCTAATCGTGCTGCTAAACGGGCTAGGAATTGTGCTGATAAAGTCGGAGGTATGTAATTGATACGAGTTTCCGTGCGAGCACCTTTGATCGCAGAATTATCAAAGGTGGGTTGAGGAGAAAACAATAAGAACACAAGAATAACTCAGGTTTTGGGCGAAGAAAAATACCTTCTCTAGATTATGAGTATGCACTTTACAATCTCTCACAATCTCACTCTAGAATTGAAGAACAAGCTCTCCAAATCTCAATTATAATCTAATCTCTCTTGATTAAACTCTCTGATTGTTTTAAACCCTAAAACAATCCCTTATATATGTGTACAAACGAGGGTGGCAAAGTGGTAAATAACCAAGCCCAACCTAAACAGGAAAACGCGTAAATAGAGTCCTTAACGAATCTTGAAAGCTCCGATGAGTTGACCCATGAATAGTTATGAGTTGACTCATGATCTCATATGAGTCAACTCATAACTGATGAGTTGACTGGTCAGAGACTTTTTGCAAACAGGGCTTGAGTTCTTGAGTCGACTCAACTGCATATGAGTCGACTCATGACTGATGAGTCGACTCATAAAATGATGAGTTGACTGGTCAGAGCTGAACTACAAACTAGGCTTGGTTTCGTGAGTCGACTCATGACAGGCATAAGTCGACTCAACCTGATGAGTCAACTCATGTACATGTATGAGTCGACTCACAGGCCGAAATCTGGATACTTTGACTCTTTAATTCTCTGCCTCGTTCCTCGCTCCAACTTGTGTTTTCCTGTACTGTTTGACACCTCTATTCTCCTGCTATCATGAGAATCATCTATCCTCAAGCTCCTATGAGGATCTCTAAGTTCCAAAGAGAAGATACACCCGTATCATGGGCCCCCCTTTAGGAACTTAAAGTCTCATTCAAGTTAGAACTTCAGCTGAGGAAACTCGTGAGCTCCTTCTTCCTTGTTGAACCACTTAGCCTTGCTAGTAACTTGACCTTGACGTCCAATGAGAAATGACTCCTTCATCCCCCGTCTCGTCGTGGTCGTCTTTCGCTCCAAAATGCAATCTTCCTTCAGCGACTCCTCTTTATCGAACCACAAGTCTTCAACATGCGGCAAGATCACCTTGTCATCACCTTCATCATCCAACAATGGAGGCTCAAACAACTTCAAGTACTCGGCATTGATCACCGAATACATGCCTAAGTAAGGTGGTAAATCGAGCTTGAAAGCGTTGTCGCCAATCTGATTGAGAATCCGAAATGGACCATAACGTATCTTTTTTAACTTCTTCACTTCCCCCTTTAGGCTATCATTACTTAATTTTAGCCACACCATATTGCCCACGCCAAAGTTATAAGGAACCCGATGTTGATCATGCTTCGCCTTGTACCTTGCTTGTGACTTCTTCAATTGTGCTTCAACTGAGGCATGAATATGCTCAATCTTCTCCAGAAATCACTGAGCACGTTGTCTTTCATTCCCCTCCTTGCCATCCGTCGTAGCTTCACTCGAAGAAACAAGATCAAATGGACTCGGCGGTAAGAATCCATAACAAGTCTCAAACGGTAACTTTCCCGAAGATCCATGAATTGCCTGATTAAAAGCAAAATGCAAATATGGTAAGCTCTCATCCCAAGTCTGGGGATGCCTGGAATTATACCCCCGTAACATATGCACCATAGTCCGGTTGACTACCTTCATTTGCCCATCTGTTTGTGGATGAAAGGTCGTGCTCTTCTTCACTTTAGTGTCCATCAAACTCCACAATGAATGCCAAAAATATCCAAGAAAGCGGCTATCCTGATCTGAAATAATCGAACTCGGTAACCCAAAATACTTCCACACATGCTCGAAGAATAACTGTGCTGCACCCGCGCCCATCACGATCTTCTTATAAGGAATCAAAATTAGCATCTTACTGAACCGGTCCACCACAACGTACAAATAGTCATGCCCGCGCTTGGAAGTCGGCAACCCTCCTAGAAAATCCATAGATATGCTCTCCCACGGTCTAGAAGGAACCAGTAGTGGTACATACAATCCCCTCTTCCTGTTAGAAGGCTTCGAAATATAGCATAACTTACACCCTCCAACATACTTGGTCACATCATCAAGCATCCGTGGCCAAAACATATATCGTCGTAGATTGAGAAGCGTCTTCTGAATTCCATAATTCCCTTGCACACGCGAGGTATGTGCTTCCCTAATCCACTGCAACCCATCACCCTCCTCCGGAATGCATAATGATGTCCCACGATACAACAAGCCATCTTCTCCAAGTGCATACTCCCCCCTTTGACCAGCCTTCGCATACTCGAACACACTACCAAAGTCTCTACTAGATGCGTACAGCTGTACATACTCCAAAGGAACCAAGGGCTAAATACGCGTCGCCACCAATAAAGCCCTTACCAGCGGACGAGATAACATATCGGCCAACTTGTTTTGTCGCCCCCTTGTTGTACCTAATAATGATGTTGAAAGTCATCAAATAAGACATCTACTTCATATGCCGTGCCTGCTGTAGCTTCGCCTGGGCATGTAAGAATCCCAACGGCTTGTGATCCGAGTGCACAACCACCTCCTTCCCCAACAAGTACACCCTCCAATGCTTAATCGCTGATAAAGTGCATAGAACTCCTTGTCATAGGTCAGGTAGTTCGCAATAGCACCCATAAACATCTCAGAATGGTATTTCACTGGCTTCCCATCCCGAATCAACACCACACGCATCGCATAACTAGACGCGTCGGTCTCCACCTCAAAAGTCCGCTACAAATTCGACAAAGCTAACACCGGTGCCTCCGAGATCTTCCTCTTTAGCAACTGAAAAGCCTCCTCATGCGTCCTCCCCCACTCGAACTAAACCTTAGCCTTTGTGAGGCCATGTAACGGTGCCCAATAAGTTAAAAAATATCGAATGAACTTGCGCAAATACTGGCAAGCCCCCATGAAGCTTCTCACCTCAATCACTATCTTCGGCGTCGGCCATTTTGTGATCAGCCCCACCTTACCCGGATCTATCCTCCTTTGGCCCTTCCCAACGATGAAGCCGAGATATACCAACTCGTCCTTCCCAAACTCGCACTGCTTCCCATTGAGCTTCAGCTGTCCGTCCTGCAATACTCTAAACACCTTCTCCACATGAACAAGATGCTCCTCCCAGGTCCTGTTGTACACCAAAATTGTAAAACCCCGTAAATTTGAATATTTTATGATAAATAATGATAAATATGTTATATGGTGAAAAATAATATATTTTGATATTTGGATATGATAAGAATTGATTTGAGATTAATTCAATGTATATTTGTGAAAATATGAGTGCAAATGCACAAAACATGCACAAAGGCCAAGAGTGAAAATCTGGGAATAATGACCAGTTATGGGTTTTTATATTTTGCACACCGATGCAGTTAGAATTCGGAAAAGTGTAAAAGACCAAAGATGTAGGTCTCTTCAGCAGCTTTCCAAAAAGTCTTAGAACACCTCATTCTGAGGTCAGATAAGAAATTTACAGCTAAAATACCGAAGGGGTATTTTCCTAGTCAGACTAGGTTTCCTGGTTCGGGTCTAACAGGTTTGTTTCGGGTTTGCCTCTATAAATACCTGTATTTTTTACGAAAATTCCTTTATTTTATCATATCTAAGAACCCTAACAGCCACCAAACCCCCATAAACCCTATTTTGAATTCTTGGAGAAGATTGGAGGCTTTCAAGTTGGGTTTTTGTTGATTTTTGGTTTTTGGGAGTGGAGATCTCCTTCGACGTTGCTTCTAACAAGTTTTCCTACAACCCCAGGCGAGTATCATCTCTACTAATCCCCCTCCTAGTTTTTAAAATATTTTTGAAGAGTTTTTAATGAGTTTTATAGAGCCTAATCAATTAATTTGTGTATAAAAATCGGATCTTTTGTATATATGTATAAAGACTAGGTCTTTTCATGTTAAAGAGATTAAGCACAAATTTACAGAAGTATTTTAAGATCTGAAAATAATTTAAACATTGTTTATCTGAATTTAGATGTCTTATTCTTCGTTTTAAAGTTCCGTGCATGATTGAAGGTTTACATATGATTTCTTGTGCAAATAATCATGCTTGTTATGTTCTGCTGAAAATCTGCTGCACATATATACTATTGAACTAGAAATTTAAAAAAACAAATGAAATCTAAATTGAACCAAAATAATTTCAATTGAAAGATATGTGAATCTAGTTTTTAAAACAGAAAACCATACCTAAAGATAGTATTCCTAGAGAAAGATATGCTTAATTTACTGATGATAGGTTCTGCAGAAAATCTGCTGCATAAATAAAATGTTTGACTGGAAATTAGAAATATCATATGAACTCCAAACTGAGCCAAATCAGTGTCAAATGATAGCTATGTGAGTCTAGTTTCCAAACAAAAAACTATTCTTAAAAAGAGTTTGTCCAGAGAAAGATATTCTTAATTTACTAATGATATATTCTGCAGAAAACTGCAGATGTGCTGATTTGAAATAAATTGATATATTACGTAAAGGTTTTTTGAGTTTCACTCTTGTTTGTTATTTTTTTGAGAGAGTTTCTCGATCTTGTACTGTTATATACAATGCTTAAGAGTTGTTTAACATCTGGGATGATGATGAACACGATATATGGACACGCACACCGAGATTTGTGCACGTACACTTAGATTATGTTGTGTTAACATACTTTTTGTCGCACGTTGAGCTGATGAATACATATGAAAGGGTATAATTAATTCATGTATCTGGAAATAGGGAGATAAAACCTATTTGCCGCAGAACGATTGAGTAAGAGTATTACAAAAGTATCGTTAATTCATGTATCCGGAAATAGGGAGATAAAACCTATTTGCCGCAGAACGATTGAGTAAGAGTATTACAAAAGTATCGTTAATTCATGTATCCAAAAATAGGGAGATAAAACCTATTTGCTGCAGAACGATTGAGTAAGAGTATTACAAAAGTATCGTTAATTTATGTATCCGGAAATGGGGAGATAAAACCTATTTGCCGCAGAACGATTGAGTAAGAGTATTACAATAGTATCATTATTTCATGTATCCGGGATAGGGAGATAAAACCTATTGCCGCAGAATGATTGAGTAATAGTATTACAATAGTATTGTTATTATATGTATCCGGAATAGGAAAATAATAAACCCTATTACCGCAGAGCGATTGAGTAACGAGCATTACAAAAGTATC
>BQKN01058473.1:0-12648 GCA_022839385.1 Asparagus kiusianus | reverse complement strand
TTTGAGATTTTGATGCACCCGTTATGAACGGCAGATATATTTATTTTAGCAATTGTTAATATCCTCTTATTATAGAGCAGGTCACTCGGACGTAGTTCGAGATGAGATGATTATTCTTTATGTTAGAGATTAGAGTATTTATCATTGATTATTTGTTATTCATTCATAGAGAGTTATATGAATGATTTGATATATGTATGTACTGACTCTATTTTCTTATATACTCCTACCCCTTCCCCTAGGGAGAGGTAGTGATGATCTCGCTAGCGCTTTGACGCTCGTTGTTTTCCCTCCTTTTAGGCAGCGAGTCTGACGCACGGAGAGTTGCAGGTTGATGGGACTTCTTAGTTGTCCATTTAGTTACTTATCATATTTTGTATTTATTATAGAACTCCACATGTAGTTGATTATTTTCAGAATCTAGATTGGTATTTTGTTTCATAGAGTTGAGAGCTATTGTGAGACTTTGTTTATGTGACTCATTGTATTTGAGATTCAGTTCAGACTCAGAGATATATCTATTTTATTCCAGTTAGGCTCATTATTGATTTTTCTTATGCTTCTTCTATGTATATCCAGTGTTATCCTATTTCTATTTTTACCTGTCTGTACCTTCACCTATTTATTATTTCCACTAGAGAGATAGTGATTGTGATGGTGAAACTTGTCATAGCATGGTGGTTGGTGCTTGGCAGGTTTGACAATCCGGGTTTCACCTGGGACTGTAGCCTTGTGTGAACCCTGGGGCGTCACAGTTGGTATCAGAGCTCTAGTTCCAGCATCCTTAGGATCAT
This sequence comes from Asparagus kiusianus, assembly GCA_022839385.1. NCBI lineage: Eukaryota > Viridiplantae > Streptophyta > Magnoliopsida > Asparagales > Asparagaceae > Asparagus > Asparagus kiusianus. The sequence goes on along the minus strand of BQKN01058473.1, from coordinate 11,854 downwards.
TCCTGTGTCAAATTATGGAGTTAGGATAGAGTTTCCTAGGGATCATGTATACAGTCCGCTAGGAATCCCTAGTATGAGTGAGGGCGTATTATATATATGTACGCGAAAAATCTACAAATTTTTTTTATGAACTATTTGCTTGACAAATTAAGCATGACATGAAATATAAGTGATACGATTTACTTATTGGTATATGTTAAATGCTTCATGCTTGAGATCCTATTTACTGCGTAATAATCTTTATTTTGAAATTATAGATGTCAGGAAGAGGTCGTGGACGCCGAGTTTCTCGTGCTTAGGGAGTTGGGCAGGAAGATAGGGAGCCCGAGCCACAACAGGCTCCGCAGTACTTAGTGGATCTCATAGCACCATTGGCAGCTCGTATGGTGGCTATTGAGGAGCAGTTAGCAGCACAGGTTCATCCAGAGACTCCCGTTCCTGAAGAGGCACCCGTTCAGGAGTCATCTATTCGGGAGGAAGTATCAGAAAGGACACCAGTGGTCTCACAGGCACCACCAGTTGATGGCAGAGGAGCTAATCAGGAGGCTTGTCTTCGTTTAGTTGAGAGGTATCAAAAGTTGAAAGCTCCAGAGTTCCACGGTTCGATGTATTCTATTGCTGCACACAAGTGGAAGGAGGATGTGAGCAACATCTTGGATATGCTGAATGTTAATTCGGTGCAGAAGCAGAGGCTAGCGGCTTTCAGCCTTAAGGGCGATGCGGGAGGATGGTGTAGGCTGTCTAAAAATCACAATGGATAGCTAATTAAAACAAGCCCCGACAATGGAAGTTATAATTAAATGACTTTCAAATCACTGCATCCGCAACTCCACAATCACCGCAAACACTACCTCATTTCTGAGATGATTGATCTTGATGGTTGCAACAACAACATGACCAATATTATATTAGCAACTATTAGAGATGCTGATGAGCAGTGGGATGATTTCAGAAATAAAAGGTTGGACTTAGTTGGTGAGTTGCTTGGTAGAGAGCTGTGAGCAAATATTCGTCTGAAAGACACTCTAGATGTTGATTCCCGTCAAAGCTCCTACAACGGAAGCTATAATCAAATAGTTTTCGGGTCGATAAACGAAAACTGCAAATGGAGGACTTTTCATATAGATCGAGAAGGGTTACAATTCGACGACACTTCCGACAACTGATGGAAACTCTATTCAGCAGGCTTCATAATCTACAGTGAAGGTTACAATCTGGCGACTTTCACACTCCACAACAGCTAAAGCGAGGATTACAGAACAATGGTCTTTGCAACGCCTTACAGAAGAAGTCACTAGTCAACAAACTTCTTCTAAAACGCGGAAGTCATCCCCGCGTCACAATTATGGAAGTGCAGGCGACCCCCGCGTTTCCAAGTCACAAATCAAACGTGAGCGACCCTCGCGTTCGTAGGGGTTTAACCCACACCGACCCCTGCGTCACCAAGCAGGCAACAAGCCAAAACGCGAGCGACCCTCGCGTTCATCAATGTTCAGCTAACACCCAACCTCGCGTCTCAATCCTAAGACACGAAGTTGGGTTCTGAACGCCAGATTGGGCGTTTGACTTGTTCAAACACGAGTCGAACGGTTTCAGAACTGATTCCCCACGATCTGAGGAAATCACGCCCACATAGGAGCGGATTTAGGGGGCAGTTATACCCCTAATCTTTCTATAAAAACTCAACAAACCCAACGAAGCAAAGGGTTAGATTTTGGCAGATTGGATTCTCAGTATCTAAACCGCATGGGTTTGGAGGCGATTCAAGATCTCAACCACTCAGGTTCGGTGATTCAACAGCAGCAGTGAAATCCTTAGAGATAGGATTTTTGAATCAATCTCAGAAGATCAAATCTGAAAGGATTCTTCAACAACAGAACAACAGCTTGATCATTAACCGAATTTCCGGTTTCAACAACTCTATCTACAGAGTTCTAACTCGTTCAGAGTTCTTAAACTCATTAAAGAGTTACATATAAAAACTTCCCACAGAAGTTCATCGTTCCCACGAGATAAGAGACGGTCAGATCGTCAACGGAGAGCAAATTCGACGCGAGCAATCGAATGAGGCATTCCATCGCTACCGAGAAGAACCCAGTTTTAAAACAAAGGAGAGAATCAAATTTGTTCTCTTCTCTTTTGTAATCAAGTTGTAATCGGAATTAAAGGAATTCAATTCAAGTTTCTTTTATTCTCTTCCTTGCAATTTTTTTCCAACAAACAGATGGTATCGACTTCGTTTCACCCCCGAGCAGAGGATGACGGCTTCATGGGAGACCTTTATATATCAGTTTGATGAGCAGTATGTTTCGGCTGCAGCGAAAGCCGGAAAAGAGTTAGAGCTGGCTCGGTTAGAGAAAGGAGATATGTCTATCATGGACTTCGAGAGTAAGTTCATGTCATTGCTTAGATTCACCGGCATGTGGCACACAGAGGAGCCGCAGGCTCAGATGTTCTTAATGGGACTTTGTCCAGGATTACACCGGTATATTGTATCGCGAAGGTTTCGGTCAGTGCGGGAGGTAGCAGATGCTGCCATGGCTCAGGAGACAGATACAGCCATATTCATTAAGGACAAGGGAAATAGCAAGTCAGGACAGTCCAAGGACAAAGGAAAAGGAAAGAGACCGTTTGGAGGCTCAGGAGGACCCCAGCAGCAGGGTAAGGGTCCGCATCATCAGGGTCCTAATAAGAAGGGTCACCAGCAGGACCAGAGAGCACAGCAGCAGCGCCGATTCTAGGGGGCTTGTTACAATTGTAACAAGATTGGGCACCGAGCAACCGAGTGCCGCAACGCACCCGCAGCAGGCCAGCAGGCCAGGACTCAGCAGCATCAGCAGAACCGCGCTCAGGGACGTGGTCAGGGCCAGCAACCGAGGATTGAGGCACCTCCAGCAGTTCCGAGGATAGAGGGATAGGTTCGAGCGGTCCAGGAGATCCAGCAGAGGCAGATGGCACTATTCGCTCCAGGTGATGCAGAGCAGCAGACCGGTAGAGTGTATGCAGTGGTTCCTCGCGATCATAGCGCGAGCGGAGCTGTGGTGGAAGGTACATTCCGTGTGAATTCCTTTCCAGCACGTATTCTTTTTTGATTCTGGCGCTTCGCATTCTTTTATCTCCTATGATTTTTCGATTAGACTTCGGCTCGTAGCTCAGCCGTTAGATTTTCCTTTATCTGTATCTACTCCGTTGGGAGAGATGTCTCTGTTAGAGAGTGTTTGTAGGAGATGCATCGTCAGCTTGGACGATTCTGAGTTCGTGATCGATTTGATTATATTGCATATGTCTGAATTCGATGTGATTCTTGGTATGGATTGGCTATCTTCCTACCATGTGAGTATGGACTGTTTTGCGAAAACAGTCAGTTTGAGAGCATATGATGGATCAGAGTTAGTTGTAGCTACCTCCAGAGGCAACCAGCTTGCGGAGTCATTTCTGGCGTACGTAGAGGAGGCGATATTACGGGATCGGGGCGCAGATTTGAGTGAGATGCGAGTAGTCTCAGAGTACCAGGATGTCTTCCAGGACATACCAGGATTACCTCCAGTGAGAGAGGTCGAGTTCTGCATAGAGTTGCAGCCAGGCACCGCACCGATTTCCCGAGCTCCTTACCGTATGGCGCCTGCTGAGATGAGGGAGCTACAGATCCAGATAGATGAGTTGTTGTCTCAGGGCTTCATTCGACAGAGTCATTCTCCGTGGGGAGCACCGGTCCTCTTTGTTAAGAAGAAGGACGGGAGTATGCGATTGTGTATAGATTATCGCGAGTTGAACAAGGTCACTATCCGCAACAGGTACCCATTACCGAGGATCGATGACTTGTTCGACTAATTGCAAGGAGCGCAGTGTTTCTCGAAGATAGATCTTCGTTCTGGATATCATCAATTACGGGTTCGGGAGATGGACATCCCCAAGACCGCTTTCTTGACTCGATATGGGTCTTTTGAGTTTCTTGTCATGCCATTTGGGCTGACCAATGCACCCGCCGTATTCATGGATTTGATGAATCGGATTTTTCGTCCGTACTTGGACCAATTTGTGATAGTTTTCATCGACGATATTCTTATTTACTCGAGGTCGGAGGCAGAGCACGAGCAGGATTTGAGGTTAGCATTGCAGATATTAAGAGAGCACCAGTTGTATGCTAAGTTTAGCAAATGTGAATTCTGGTTATCAGAGGTCAGATTTTTAGGCCATGTTATCAGCCGGGAGGGCATTGCAGTAGATCCGGCTAAGGTAGAAGCCGTACTTGATTGGGATCCACCAAAGACAGTTACCGAGATTCGTAGCTTTTTAGGCCTGGCAGGCTATTACAGAAAATTCATTCAAGATTTCTCGAGGATTGCCACACCACTCACACGCCTTACTAAGAAGGGTGTATAGTTTATTTGGAGCACAGAGTGCCAGAAGGCATTTGAGACTTTGAAGATTAAGTTGACTTCAGCACTAGTATTGATTATTCCTAGCAGTGATAAGACTTTTGTTGTCTACACTGATGCATCCTTATCAGGTCTTGGTGGTGTATTGATGCAGACCCAGAGAGTCGTCGCCTATATTTCGAGGCAGCTAAGGACTCATGAGCAGAATTATCCCACGCACGATTTGGAGTTAGCAGTAGTGGTCTTTGCATTGAAGGCGTAGAGACATTACCTGTACGGAGTATAGTTTGAGCTATTCACAGATCACCAGAGTTTGAAGTACCTCTTTTCACAGAAAGAACTCAATCAGAGACAACGACGATGGGCAGAGTTTATTAAGGATTATGAGTTTACCATACAGTATCATCCGGGAAAGGCGAACGTGGTAGCAGACGCATTGAGTAGGAAGCATCATCACGGACTAGCAGCTTTAAGCTGTTCACTATATCAGGATCTTTATACCCTTAGCCATTTTGATTTCAGGCCAGAGATTGGCGGGAATCGCGTATTCTTAGGAGCGTTATCTGTTCAGCCATCTTGGAGAGATAGAGTAGTCAGAGCTCAGTTAGAGGATTCTTGGATTCAAACCCGCAAAGGGGAGATCTCCAAAGAATCCAAGGATGATTGGACTATTGGAGTAGATGGGGGACTGAGGAAGAAGGGAAGGATCGTTATCCCAAACAATCTACAGCTAAAAATGGAACTTTTTGACGAGGCGCATCGTAGCAGATATACAGTGCATCCAGGCACAACGAAAATGTACAAGGATCTGAAGAGACATTTTTGGTGGAGTGGTATGCGTAGAGAGATTACAGATTATGTGGCTAAATGTTTCACCTGCCAATAAGTTAAGGCAGAACATCAGAGACCTGCAGGAACCCTACAGCCTTTACCTGTTCCCGAGTGGAAGTGGACAGATATTTCCATGGATTTCATAGTGAGGTTGCCCAAGATGAAGAAAGGAAATGATTCTATTTGGGTTATAGTGGACAGATTGACTAAGTCCGCACATTTCTTACCTGTGAGGACGACTTATACGGCAGATACGTATGCGATGATCTTCATTCTGGAGATTGTTAGATTGCATGGAGTTCCAGAGACGATTGTATCAGATCAGGGCTCAGTCTTCACATCTCATTTTTGGAGGAGTTTCCAGGATGCTTTTGGCAGTCAGTTGTCATTTAGCAGTGTTTTTCACCCCCAGACAGATGGTCAGACCGAGAGGGTGAATCAGATCTTAGAGGACATGCTGAGAGCGTGTATTTTAGATTTTCAGGGTAGTTTGGAGGACCATATCCCACTGATTGAATTTGCATATAATAATAGTTATCAAACTACCATCGGGATGGCACCGTATGAAGCTTTGTACGGGAGACCTTGCAGATCGCCTATATGTTGGGCAGAGCCAGAGGATAGTCTATTGATTGGTCCAGAGTTAGTTAGGCAGACCACAGAGAAGGTAGTATTGATTCGAGAGCACATTTTTGCGGAACAGAGTCGACAGAAGAGCTATGCAGATCAGCGGAGACGACCTTTAGAGTTCCAGGTCAGAGACTCGGTCATGTTGAAAGTATCACCGATGAAGGACGTTCAGCGATTCGGTAGACGGGAAAAGCTTGCCCCGAGATATGTTGGTCCTTTCAGGATCATCGAGCGCATTGGAGCTGTTTCTTACAGATTAGATCTTCCAGCATCGATGTCGAGTGTATACGACGTCTTTCATGTTTTGATGCTTAAGAAGCATCTGCGGGATGATGAGCAGCAGAGAGTGATTGATTCACCAGAGATTGAGATTCAGGATGACTTGACTACTGTAGAGGTACCGGTATGCATACTTGCTAGAGAGAATAAAAAGCTTAGGAATAAAGTCATTCCATTAGTGAAAGTTCAGTGGAACCGGCAAGGAGCCGAAGAGATTTCTTGGGAGCGTGAGGAGGATGTTCGTCGCGACTACCCGCACCTGTTTGGACAGGTATGATGTTGATAAATTTTTATGCTTATGTGCTTTGATGGTAGTCTTTATCTATGTTGTTTAGTCACATTTATATTTATCTTTAACACTAGAATGAAGATATTGTCACCTGATCCTTAATCATTTGAAACATATGGTATATACATGAGGGTTTTCTTGTTTGGATTATTTCGCTCGACGTACCAATTTCGTTTAATTAGGGATTTAGGGGAGAATGTTTGCATTCTAGGTTGTTAACATTAAATATCATTGTGCTAATACTATGAGATAGGTGCAGAAGGAATTCTTAATATGAATTACATCTTTTTATTGTGTTTTCCCAGTTTTTAAACTTTGAGATACGATAGTCGAATTTTGGGGACGAAATTCTTTTAAGGGGGGAAGAATGTAAAACCCCATAAATTTGAATATTTTATGATAAATAATGATAAATATGTTATATGGTGAAAAATAATATATTTTGATATTGGGATATGATAAGAATTGATTTGAGATTAATTCAATGTATATTTATGAAAATATGAGTACAAATGCACAAAACATGCACAAAGGCCAAGAGTGAAAATCTGGGAATAATGACTAGTTATGGGTTTTTATATTTTTCACACCTATGCAGTTAGAATTTGGAAAAGTGTAAAAAACCAAAGTTGTAGGTCTCTTGAACAGCTTTCCAACAAGTCTTAGAACACCTCATTCTGAGGTCAGATAAGAAAGTTACAGCTAAAATATCGAAGGAGTATTTTCCTAGTCAGACTAGGTTTCCTGGTTCGGGTCTAACAGGTTTGTTTCGGGTTTGCCTCTATAAATACATGAAATAGGGAGATAAAACCTATTTGCCGCAGAATGATTGAGTAAGAGTATTACAAAAGTATCGTTAATTTATGTATCCGGAAATGGGGAGATAAAACCTATTTGCCGCAGAACGAGTGAGTAAGAGTATTACAATAGTATCGTTATTTCATGTATCCGGGATAGGGAGATAAAATCTATTGCCGCAGAATGATTGAGTAATAGTATTACAATAGTATCGTTATTATATGTATCCGGAATAGGAAAATAATAAACCCTATTACCGCAGAGCGATTGAGTAACGAGCATTACAAAAGTATCTCTATAGTACAAGATGATGCACACATAAATATTTGATCAGTTGTAGGCTTTACTTCTATGATAAATTGCCCGCGAATAGGGTATTTTTTTTTGAGATTTTGATGCACCCGTTATGAACGGCAGATATATTTATTTTAGCAATTGTTAATATCCTCTTATTATAGAGCAGGTCACTCGGACGTAGTTCGAGATGAGATGATTATTCTTTATGTTAGAGATTGGAGTATTTTTCATTGATTATTTGTTATTCATTCATAGAGAGTTATATGAATGATTTGATATATGTATGTACTGACTCTATTTTCTTATATACTCCTACCCCTTCCCCTGGGGAGAGGTAGTGATGATCCCGCTAGCGCTTTGACGCTCGTTGTTTTCCCCCCTTTCAGGCAGCGAGTCTGGCGCACGGAGAGTCGCAGATTGTTGGGACTTTTTAGTTGTCCATTTAGTTACTTATCATATTTTATATTTGTTGTAGAACTCCACATGTAGTTGATTATTTTTAGAATCTAGATTGGTATTTTGTTTCATAGAGTTGAGTGCTATTGTAAGACTTTGTTTATGTGACTCATTGTATTTGAGATTCAGTTCAGACTCAGAGATATGTCTATTTTATTCCAGTTGGGCTCATTATTGATTTTTCTTATGCTTCTTCTATGTATATCCAGTGTTGTCCTATTTTTATTTTTACCTGTCTGTACCTTCACCTATTTATTATTTCCACTAGAGAGATAGTGATTGTGATGGTAAAACTTGTCATAGCATGGTTGTTGGTGCTTGGCAGGTTTGACAATCCGGGTTTTACCTGGGACTACAGCCTTGTGTGAACCCTAGGGCGTCACAAAAATATCATCAAGGTACAACAATCACAAACTCCTCTATGAAAGGTCGCAAAAAATCATTCATGAGCCTCATAAAAGTCGCCGGAGCATTGTATAACCCAAATGGCATCACTAACCACTCGAACAGGCCCTGTTTGGTCTTGAACGCCGTCTTCCAAGTGCCTTCCTCCTGAATCCTTACCTGATGATAGCCAGACTTGAGATCCAACTTCGTGAAGAACCTCGCTCCCTCCAACTGGTCCATAAGATCATCGATCCGTGTAGTGGGTAATGATTCTTGATCGTTATCATGTTGAGTGCCCGGTAATCCACACACATGCACCAGCCTCCATCCTTAATATCGGCGACCCGCAAGGTGAACAACTCGACACTATCACTCCCGTCTTTAAGAGCTCTTGAACCTGTTTCTTGATCTCTTTGGACTCCTGTACTGATGTGCGGTATAGGCCTATGTTTGGCAAGAAACTCTCGCCAGTCAACATAATCTCATGCTCTACACCTCGCCGTGGTGGTAGTCCCGTGATTTTTGAAAACAAGTCTGCATACTTGGCCTTCAAACTATCAAGATCTCTCTCCTGAAGCTTGCTTAAGGTGGACAAGCATATCCTACTCAGCTGCTCTTCATAAGGCCGAATGATCAACAAAACGAACTTCCTACACGCATTCACCAACCTCTTAGCCTGAGTCACCGTCACCAAACTCGTCTCCTGCGGAAGAGATGCCGAACGAAAAATGAATTGCGCGCCATCTTTGGTGAACGTATACTTTTGGGCCCGCCGATCATATACCGCATGTCTATCCCATAAGTAAGGATTGCCCAAAATAACTTGGAAAATCTCTAATGGAACCACGTCGCATTTGACCTCGTCAATATACGACTCATGGAGTGCAAATCTGAACATACACTGGTTCACCACACTCAATCCCGCTTCCTTCTGAATCTACCCTAATGGATAGGGCTTCGGATGCTTCACCGTCTTCAATCCCAGCTTCTGTACTAATGCTTCAGATATCAGGTTTTTCTGACTCCCTGTATCTACAATGGCATCCACCAAACTGGTCTTGACATACAACTTCAAACAAAGAGCTGCTCCCTTGGGTCGTCATCTTCTTTTGCGGCCCGTTTTTCCGCCATAAGGTTGAGGTTGCTGTTGGGCTTTGTTATCCCGGGAACCTCCTTCGAACCTTGTGCTATCACGTATGCTTTCTTCTCCTCTTTCTTCTTCAATCCTTTCGGCTTTAGATGGGGGTACTTCTCCCAGCAATGATCAGCCACGTGCCCTATCTTCTTGTAGTGATTGCATGTCAATCCTGCCTTTCCCGAATCACCCTTCTTCTTCTCTTCCTTATGTTGAGAGCCGCTAGACTTGCTTCCTGACTGTTTGGAATCACCCTTTGTTTTGTTGCCCTTCTTCTGTTTACCCTAAATGGCAATTGCCTTCACGCTCGCCTCTGCAGTCGTCTCGACCGTGAACAGCTTCATCTCCTTCTGGATATAATCATTCAGACCCGCCATGTTTTTCATGAAAATAGAGTATTCATCCATTGCGATGTTTAGAACCATCGCCTGTTGTTGGAACTCCATCGTATACTCCTTAACGGTCTGATTGAATCTTTGGCGCAAGTCGTACCTCTTGTACCAACGCTCTTCGAGGAACCCCACATGATAGAACTGCTTCCTCAATAGCTCCTTGAATTTATTCCACAACACCACCTTCTTTTCCTTGAATTTGTTCCACCACATCAACGCATGCCCCTAAAGCTTTAACGTCGTGAACACGATCTTCTCCTTGGATGAATATCCATAGAGAGTGAAGTATATCTCCATATGCTCAATCCAATCATCGAGCTTCTCCACATTGACACTTCCATCATAAACATGAATCTTCACTTTGAAATCAATCTTCAAGTTTTGGTAATAATTCTTACCCCCTGTATGTGAAGCAGACTTAACAACCTCGGCCTCTTCTTCCGAATCTGATTTCTCACGTTCTTCATTGGACTCAACAAGTTTCTTCTTACCCTTCGAAGAAGAATTCTCCTTTTTTCCCCTCCATTAATGAGACCCACGAGCTGAGTAAGAGTAGTCCTAATCGTCTCTATCTGCTTCTCCATAGCATCAAGTCTTGCTGAGTTATCTGCTTCAGACATCTTCTCCCTACTTATCTTCTGGACCTCTTCTAATGAAATAAGGACCTCGCTAAGCTTCTTGTATTGCGATCAAGTCAGGACCATACATAGGATGCCCCTTTCACAGGATCTGATCGGTCTGATACCAACTTGATACGAGTTGTCGTGCGAGCATCTTTGATCGTGGAATTATCAAAGGTGGGTTGAGGAGAAAATAATAAGAACATAAGAATAACTCAGGTTTTGGGTAAAGAAAAATACCTTCTCTAGATTATGAGTATGCACTTTACAATCTCACACAATCTCACTCTAGAATTGAAGAACAAGCTCTCCAAATCTCAATTACAATCTAATCTCTCTTGATTAAACTCTCTAATGTTTTTAAACCCTAAAACAATCCCTTATATATGTGTACAAACGAGGGTGGCAAAGTGGTAAATAACCAAGCCCAACCCAAACAGAAAACCACGTAAATAGAGTCCTTAATGAATCTTGAAAGCTCCGATGAGTCGACCCATAAACAATTATGAGTCATATGAGTCGACTCATAATTGATGAGTCGACTGGTCTGAGATTTTTTGCTAAAGGGCTTGAGTTCTTGAGTCGACTCAAAATTGCATATGAGTCGACTCATGACTGATGAGTCGACTCATGACTGATGAGTCGACTCATAAAATGATGAGTCGACTGGTCAGAGCCGAACTACGAACTAGGCTTGGTTTCGTAAGTCGACTCATGATAGGCATAAGTCGACTTAATCTGATGAGTCGACTCATGTATATGTATGAGTCGACTCACAAGTTGAAATCTGGATACTTTGACTCTTCGATTCTCTACCTCGTTCCTCACTCCAACCCGCGTTTCCCTTTACTGTTTGACACCTCTATTCTTCTGCTATCATGAGAATCATCTATCCTCAAGCTCCCATGAGGATCACTAAGTTCTGAAGAGAAGATACACCCGTATTAGTAATCCCAATTATCAGATAATATGTTTAATGACTCGAATAATTTGGAAATTTGCTGCATGAGATGACCTTCATACTTGGATGTGTGTGAGTGTATCCTAGTGCTCAAACCGCCAGTCTTCAACGTCAGGCTATGTAACTCGAATATCTTTTTGATTCTGGTGCTTCACATTCTTTTATCTCCTATGATTTTTTGATTAGACTTTGGCTTGTAGCTCAGCCGTTAGATTTTTCATTATCTGTATCTACTCCGTTGGGAGAGATGTCTCTGTTAGAGAGTGTTTGTAGGAGATGCATCGTCAGCTTGGAAAATTCTGAGTTCGCGATTGATTTGATCGTGTTGCATATGTTTGAATTCGATGTGATTCTTGGTATGGATTGGCTATCTTCCTACCATGTGAGTATCGACTGTTTT
>BQKN01058472.1:56316-89836 GCA_022839385.1 Asparagus kiusianus | reverse complement strand
TGGCCTCCTTTGTGAGGGGCTCCTGATTTGGCACTCGATTCAAGGCTGAATTATCTTAGCCAAGGATCGTTCTGCAAGAGAGCGGCGAAGCCCTGCCGGAGTGAGGAGTCAGAGTCTGCAGGAGAGTGGCGAAGCCCTGCCGGATCGAGTAGCGAGAGTCTTCATCAACCTTTCTTCATTCACCCCCTTCTGTCCTTGGTGTTGCCCTTCGCAGGCGACACTGAGAAGAGCTATTATCTCGCGTTAGCCGAGATATACGCTTTAAACTTCTAGATCTCACGCGGATCGACGAAGTTCTGTTTCTATATCCCTCTGCGGATAGACGAAACTCTGCCGGATTTTACCGGAAAAGATCTTGAAGAGTCGGCGGTCCACGGATATCGACGTCCCCGTCACAGGCCAACAACCCACGCAAGCGAGACCGTACCAAACCGGGCTCTCGTGTTTATTTTCGTTTAAGTTATAACCCCTTTGTTTTCATTTTATACTGTTGTAACGATCGAAGTTGTAACAGATCTCGAAAAAAGAGAACATCAATGAAAACAGCAACTTTTACCGGAAACATACTCTAAGAGTGAAGCGGAGCATGCAGATCATTTGCGGTACTTGTTGAAGACCTTGAGAGAGCATCGACTATTTGCCAAGTATAGTAAGTGCCAGTTTTGGCTAGATCGTATTGCATTTCTAGGACACGTAGTGTTAGGAGACGACATATCAGTAGATCCGGAGAAGGTATCTGCAGTGAAGGATTTGTTAGACCCTAGAGGGGGGATGATTAGGATCTTATGCTAATCTAATCCAATTTTATACCAATTTAAACTAATTAACAAGTTATCCTAGTAAGTATAAAATAGAACAAGATATGTGAGCTAGGATAAATGATATACACAAGGGTAAAATAAACATAAACAAGATAAGAGAGATAGTGTAACTAAACAATGCAAACACACAATATGATCACGGAGTTCGGACCTTCCGTCCTACGTCTCCGCTCCCCACTCCCGAGGAGAAATCCACTATCACAACCGTGTTTTCTACGCTCACCCGAATAACATTTATACCTCACAATGTCGGTTTTCAACGTTCACTAATAAACGTTCACAATCACTCATAATGTCGGTTTTTAACGCTCACCGATCAACGTTCACTCCTCACACTGTAACAAATACAACAATGGTTGTTCTCTACTATGAATGAGAACTCAATGTAGGCTCACTCTCAATTATTACAACTTCCCACAACCTAATTTATACTAAGTATGAAAATACAAGAAGCTCAATGGTTGTGTGTGTAAGTAATGAGAAAAACAATCAACTAAACTCAATTAAATTCTAACATATAGAAATTATGAACAAAACAATAAATAGCTAGAAATAGAGTTTAGAAATTCTTCTCTGAAAAACAAGATGGAGAGGTGGATTAAAATGAGGCTCAATCAATGTAGATGGTCTTCTCCACTTGTAAAATAATCTTCACAAACCAAACAAACTTTAAACCCAACTAAAACCCTTGTTAAAACTCTTTTAAACTTCTTTAAAACTTTCCATTGGGTTGCCTCTGGTAGAAGGGGTTTGAGGGGTTTATATAGGAAGAGAAACCAATAGTAAAAACCGCAAATAAAAGACTGAAAACCCCAAAGAATCAGAAATCTGATTCTGTACCAAAAATAGTCATTGGGCGATCGGCGGTCGACCGTGAAAAACTCACGGTCGACCGCGAGCAACAAAAAGTCAAAATTAGGCTCTGGAAAAACATCCGGTCGACCGTGGCGGTCGACTGTGGCGGTCGATCGTAAAACTCTCTGGACTTCATCCGGTCGACCGACACGGTCGACCGCGAGCCTTCAAAAACTATCCCGAGTCCCTGGACTCAAGGGCAGTCGACCGTGACGACCGACCGCAAACTGATATATGAAATTCCAGATTTAAAAACTATTTTCTGATTTTAAAACCATGTTTAAAAATATCAAATAAATTCTAAAATTATAAAACTTTAGGAAATAATTGTAGACATGATAATACACAAGCTACAAAAACTGGTTTTCAGAAAGGACCTCCTAAATAAAAAATATCATTATTTTGTAAAATAGTCCAAAACATGAAAATGTGAACATATGAGTTTTGACGTTTTAGCTTAACCATGTTTTGAAACAATACAAAATAATTTTATAGACTTGAAGAAAGATATAAACTATTGTTATGAAGTCTATAAATAATGAATATAGTATTTTATTAAAATACACATATAATGCACTAAAACATGATTTTATTGAACTAAATAAAATTGATATTGATGAAATCATATATATGCATATAAGTATGAAACAAGAAATGTAATTTCAATTGTATTCAATTGTTTCATAGAAAAACTTGAAAACTATCAAACCAAAACATATATGTATATATATAACTATATATATACGAAAGCAAAACGTGTATGTGTGTATATGATTGAGCTTAAAGTACTAACACACATAATATAACACCTAAACTAAATGTTACCCAAGCAATCTTGATCTTCAATAAGCTTGACTTGGTACACTTTGTGGATGAAGCTTGAACTTGGATCTTTAACTTGAATTGCAAGGCTTCACTCCACTATTCCGTCAACCTCCATTGGATATGATCGTGAAAGCTTGATTCCATCCATCCTCTAACTTATTGTTTGCCTAGAATAAATGTCAAACACAAACACTAGACAAACAATATTAGGTGTAAATTATTTGTTAAACATCATCAAAACAAAGAGACCAACAATCTCCCCATTTTTTATGATGACAAACAATTTACAAAAAGGATATATACATGAAAGGAAATGAATATACAATATAGAGCATGGGTACATATAAACAAGAAAGGCTATACTCACAATATTTCTCCCCCTTTGACAACATAAAAAATTTGAAAACCATAAAGAATGAAGAGAGCGAAAGCTTCCCCTACATATGAGCATGGGTGAGTATAAAACAATATTAGAATAGGGAATATTCCCCCAATCAAAATGCCATAAAGAATATATGACATGAAGGCTAAGGAAATCATATGTGAGTAAGCATAGATGAATATGCTAAATATCACTCACATACTACAAGATAATGAGAACACAGCTCACCGTATTCTATTCACCATGGAGGTACGAAGATGTATAAGGACCTGAAACTGAACTTTTGGCGGTGTGGTATGAAGAGAGATGTGGCTCGTAGTATGGCTAAGTGCCTTGTATGTCAGCAGGTGAAGGCAGAGCATCAGCGCATCGCAGGTCTTTTGCAGCCATTGCCTATTCCGGAATGGAAGTGGCAGCATGTTACCATGGACTTCGTTATTGGTTTACCTCAGAGTACTAGACAAAATGACGCTGTTTGGGTGATCCTAGATCGATTAACCAAATCGGCTCACTTCATTCCATTCTGAGTGAGATAGTCTATGGAGCATCTTGCTTAGAAATACATGGAGGTAAAATATTTATCTCTATATATATTAATGAGTTCCTTTTCCTAGAGTATTAGTAAATCTCTCATATTGTAGGAGATCGTGCGATTGCATGGAGTTCTAGTGTGCATCGTTTCGGATCGTGGTACGCGATTTACCTCAGAGTTCTGGAAGAGTTTGCAGGCAAGTCTGGGGACCAGCCTCAGTTTCAGCATAGCTTATCATCCTCAGACTGATAGGCAGTTAGAGAGGACCATTCAGATTTCTGGGGACATGCTTAGAGCTTGTATGCTTGACTTCCAAGGGTCGTGGGAAGATCATTTGCATTTGGTGAAGTTTGTATACAACAATAGTTTCCAGGTTAGTATTAGAATGACCCCTTTTGCAGCACTGTATGGCAGGAAGTGCCGTTCTCTGTTAAGTTGGGACGATGTTGGTGAGCGAGAGATTTTTAGGTCGGAGTTGATTGACAAATCAGTTGATGCAGTCAGGATCATTTGGGAGCGACTTCACATAGCACAGGATAGATTCAAGCATTGGGCAGATGCGAAGCGTCGGCACTTAGAGTTTTAGCCAGGAGATCATGTGTTCCTAAAGATTTCCCCTAACCGAGGCACCATTCGCTTTGGAAGGTGTGGGAAGTTGAGTCCACGATATGTGGAACCTTTCGACATATTAGAGAGAGTGGGAGAAGTGGCGTACCGACTTGCATTACCACCCACCCTAGCTGGAGTGCATAGCATATTCCATGTTTCTCAGTTGTGAAAATACGTCAGAGATCCGAGTCATGTCGTAGATTTCTCAGAGATTAAGGTGCGATCCGATTTGACATATGAGAAGCAGCCAGTGGTGATTTTAGACCAAAGGGAGAAGACCTTCCGGAACAAGACCGTTCCGCTTGTTCGTGTGATGTGGCACCCAGATTCTCCTGGAGAGTCGACTTGGGAAACTGAGTCTGAGATGCGACAGCGATACCCTCATTTATTTTCTAAATCTTAGCAATCCTGTCTTGTATCTTATTTGAATCGCCTTGTATGACTTTTCTTATTTTATGGATATGCAATATATTTTAAACCTTATATGCGTGAAGTGAATCTATCTTTATATTTCGTCCTTGTTATTTTAATTCCGAGGACAATATTTGTTTTAAGGGGGTAGAATGTAATGACCATGAATTTTTGATACTAGTTTAAATAATTTTTCTGGTATTTTAAAATATTAGATTATTATTTTTAAAAAAGTATTGTATTTTCTCAATTTTTTAGAATTTTCTACTATTTAAAAACTTGGTTTTATATTTATTTAATGACTTTGATAATTATAAATTAAATAGTTACGGTGAAAACTTTTAAATTAATATTGTTGTATTATTGTTAATAATATTATTATTATTATTAATTAATTATAAGAATTATTCCCTAATTATTCTTATTTCCCCCTATTATTTCTCTTATTTACTAATTAATCTATATTATTTCTTAACCCTAACCCTAACCCTACCCTATAAATACCCTCTCTCCCCCCTCCTCGTTATTCACGCCGCTTCTACTCTCTCACGTTCACCCTCTCCTCTCACCCTATACCCTCTCTCTCCCTCTCTAAAAACCCAACCGAACTTCCTCATCCTCCACCCAAACCACCGCACCCCAACACCTCTCCCCACCACATCGAGCACCACCTCCGTTCTCCTCCACCTCCGACGAGCTAGACCGCTAGCGCCGTTCCTCAACCTCTGCTCAGACCCGCTGACAACCCCGTTCCGCCAGCACCACTACCCCGCCGAGCTTCGCCATCGAGCTCGAGCTACACCACCTGTGTCTCTAGATCCGCAACCCTCATCCGCCATAGAGCCGCCTCCGATGTCACCGCCTCATCGTTGCTGTCCTAAACCCGTCAGCCACCTCCCACCGATGCAGCAATAGCCCCCTCCACCTCGTCGTCGTTGCCAACCCCAACCAACACCTTCTCCTCTCGACTCGCTCTCAGCTCTGCAACCATATCCAACTCCGGCCATCCGCCGCTCCTCCGACCATCATCATCACCCTCTGAACCACCGTCGAGCTTCCGTTCAGCCTAAGATCTCCACCACCTCCACCTACCGAGCTCTGTCTCCTCTTTAGATCCACATCGTCACTACCGTCGTACCTCAGCAACAGCCGCCACGCCACTGTCGCCCTTCGACCAGCGACATTACCTCCTCCGTAGTCGACTCGTTCGACGCAACCCTAGGCAAGATCTCACCTCTCAAGTAGATGTTTTTACAAGTATTATCACTTAAATGTTTAGTTAGATATATTATTGTTGTTAATATTCATATTTGGCGTGGAATGATCTTATATGGTATTAGATAATTTTTTTGTAATAAGTAACAAGATATTTTACTGTATTTATGTCTGAAAATTAATAAGCACGAAATGATAAACATATGTGTTAAAATTAGACTTTATGAGACACTAATAATTTTTGTATATTTATATCTAAGTATTTAAGGACATGAAATGACAAGATAGGTGTTAAAATTAGATTTTACGAACTATTATCGAAAAGGACATAAATTAAAGGTAATTTATAAAATAGGGAAATGTTACTTTTCATGTAGAAAAGAATTAATATATAAAGTACATAAAATTTTTTATTTTAAATTAGTTATAATGAGAAATAGTTTTAAAAAAATAATTTGGAAAAAGAATATTTATTATTTATGATAGTATAACTGATCGTCGTAGAGCACGACATTTCATGTGCAAAACGACATCGGTTTCCAAATTTTTTACTGCATTATTATATTAGAGGATATTTAATTACAGATAGATTGCATGAGAAGTTGGACACCTCAGTAGTAAGATATTAATGAAGTCTATTACGTGTATTTTTTTATGCTGTGTAGACTATGTTCATGCATTCCCTATTTTGTTCGCAGTTTTTACTCATGCCTTATGAACTTGCTTAATCATGTTCGATATGCCATGTTATCATTTTATATAATTAGTTTTATTTATTGCCTCTTGTAGTGATTGAGAACCTTAGTAGTTCATGACTAAGTGGCCTTATGCGTCATGAACAGACCTAGTGACATGTGTGGGAGTGTTGACTGAGTTTAGGTGGTGAACCTAAGTTTCAATGTGGATTATGGTTGATATAGAAAAATGAGAAGAGTTAGGATGAGGAAGTTAATGTTCATGTGATCGGATATAGCTGTTGATTTATCTCCCAAGATCGCCCCATGATCCAGTGTAGCTTGGGGTTAGTTTGTTGGGTCAAAGTAAAGCCATTGTAGTCACTTTGGTTCGTGGATTTGATATTCACCCGAGTTTAGTTTGAGTTCAAACTAGGTTAAAATCGGATTGCGTGTAGCCCTCTAACCGATCCAGTGTAGCGGCGTATTGGGTGTACGTAGGGGATTTGTGAATAGTCAGTTATTCGATGATATGAGCATTGACTCTGTGTGAGATGTAGACCACTGAGTTTTAGAATGGTTAGTATTCGACCCAAGTCATTGTATTCACATAGTTGTATGTTATCATTAGATTTCTAGTTGCATGTATCATTATTTTTCCTATTAGTATTATTATTATCATATCATAGGTCGTTAGACCGTTTTATTTGTTCATGTGAGATCATGTTGTATGCTATGCACACTGACGTACACCTATTTTCTCTGTGTGCATCAAACTTAGGAGACAGATAGGTCTAACTTGATGTTGAAGTAGAGCCGACGTATGCCCCGATGGAGTGCCTCCCCGAGGATGTAGAGGAACCATTTGAAGAGTAGTGGATATTTCATGTAATAGTTGAAGAATATTAGAACTTACTTTCGTATTTATTTTAGTTAATGTTGGATTTTGTATTTTAGTGGTACTTTCTTTTGGACTATATATTTCTTATTTCCTAGTTCAACTGTTGTTGTAATAAGGGTATGTTGGACCCATATTTATGTCTAGAATGATCTGCTTGATGATATGTTTATATCTTATTCTAGGTTATCTTTATATTCTTGCTATTGTAATCGAGGACCTATGATTAAGATTTATGTATTTGCCGCTTAGCGTATTGGATTGAGAAAAAAGAAAAAAAGAAAAAATGGTAGTGTATATTTCTTCTCAATCTAATACGTCACGGACTTGTTCACATTCTGATTCTCTGGTATTTTGAAAAACGGGACGTGACAAAAGATTAGCCTCTAAGACACCACCTTTTAGGCGAACCGATCTGGGAAGTTTAGCCGAGAAGGTATAAGGTGAGTCGGTAGGGCCAAGGACGACTAATCGGTCTAACCTCCATGATTAGCTGAGCGATCGACCCTTCTATTTAGGGTGAGAGTGTCCCGGACGCTCTTAGCAAACGCTCTACCTATGGGATAGGGATAGAGGAAGAGGAAAAAACCGAAGATTTCACACCCAGCGGATAAAGTACATTACATAGTCCGTTTTAGGGATTGAGGAACCGGATCGGAAAAAAGAGGGATTCTAGTTGTAAGATAGCTAATGAAACCGTAGCTGGAATTGAGATCTCATTCAAAGAGAAAGATAGCAAATATCTGGGGTTTCTTTTTTTATCCTATACGGACCTCTACCCCAGTCGAGTCAATCAAATCAGTATGCCAAGTCGACTGTAGGGAAGTGTTTTTGATGTCTCCAACTAGGGCATAAGTCTAACAAGTGTTCGTAGTGACAGAAGGTCAATCTTGCAAATTATGAGGAAGATAAGGATGGACACACAACCTCTGAAGAAGAGTATGAGGAAGAGGTTGGCGAGATTGAGGGAGACAATATGTTGTGTGTTGTTCAACGACTCCTATGCTCTCAGAAGACACCAGATTCATCACAACGACACCAAATTTTCTTTTTTTAGGTGTTCGGTCAACAACAAGGTGTACACCCTCATCATTGACAATGGGAGATGTAAAAATATAGTGTCAAAGGCCTTAGCGGATCACTTGAAATTGCCAATCGAGGCTAATCCTGTGCCTTATACCAACAGAGGGATCAAGAATGGTCCCTCTATGAAGGTGACCGAAGTATGTCGTGTGCTACTTTCACTAGGCAAGACTTATAGTGATTTTGTTGCTTTTGATGTTGTGGATGCGTGCCATGTATTGTTAGGACGACTGTGACAGTATAATGTTGACGCTAAGCATGATAAAAAGAAGAACGAGTACTCTTTTGTGTGGATGAATAAAAAGATCATCATACCACCTATTGCACCCTCTCCAAAGAGCCCTAAATATCAAAATTACAAACGTATATCTCTTTATAACAAGGGAGAGTTTTTGGCCGAGTCAAAACAGTTTAAGCAGAGGTTTGCTTTAGTTGTGAGGGAAGAAGTAAATACACCTACTGAGGTCCCAGAGAAGATGAAATTACTGCTTAATGAGTTTGAAGTATTGATTCCTAAAGAGCTGCCAGCAGGTCTTCCTCCTATAAGGGATATTTAGCACCACATTAATTTTATTCTGGGTTTAGTACTTCCTAATCTCCTTCATTATCACATGAACCTACAGGAAAAAAGATTTTAAAGGACACCATTGAGGATCTTATTAAGAAAGGCTACATTCAAGAGAGTATGAGTCCATGCGCAGTTCCGGTCCTGTTGACACCAGAGAAAGATGGGAGTTGGAGAATGTGTGTGGATAGTCGAGCCATTAACAAGATTACAATCCGATACAAGTTCCCAATCCCTTGGCTAGACGACATGTTGAATCAATTGGGAGGCGCGAGCGTCTTTTCGAAGGTCGACTTTAGGAGTTGTTATCATCAGATCTGAATCTGACCTGGCGACGAGTGGAAGACTGCATTCAATAGTAGTGAGGTCCTCTACGAATAGTTAGTGATGCCTTTTGGATTGTCGAATACTCCAAGCACATTATGTGTTTGATGAACCAAATTCTAAAGCCTTTCTTGGGAAGATTTGTAGTCATCTACTTTGATGACATTCTCATCTATAGCTAAGATGAATAAGAGCATATGTTTCATCTTCGAGAAGTCTTCCAAGTGCTAAAGGAGAATGAACTTTACATCAACCTTAAGAAGTGTATGTTCTTGATGACTCAACTTGTGTTCTTGGGATTCGTGGTAAGCTCATGGGGAATCCAAGTCGACGAGGACAAAGTTAAGGCAATCAAGCATTGGTTGACTCCAACAAGCATTACAGAAGTAAGAAGATTTCATGGGCTAGCATATTTTTATCGGCGTTTCATTCATAATTTCAGTTCTATAGTTGCTCCCATGACGGATTGCTTGAAGAAGAAAGGTGTTTTCGAGTGGGCCGATGAAGCAAGGAGTAGATTACTATTGCACCTATATTGGTGTTTCCACATTTCGACAAGCTCTTTGAGCATGAGTGCGACGCATGTGGTGTAGGTATTGGAGCAGTCCTCTCTCAAGAGAAGCGCCCTATTGCTTTCTTGAGTGAGAAGTTGAATGAAGCTCGGCAGAAGTGGAGTACTTATGAGTAGGAATTATATGTTGTTTATCATTCTTTGAAAACTTGGGAAAGTTACCTCATTGCTAATGACTTCGTGATTTACTCCAATCACCAGTCTCTTTAACACTTCAAGAATCAAAAGCATATCAACAAAATGCATGGATGTTGGGAAAGTTACCTCATTACTAATGACTTCGTGATTTACTCCAATCACCAGTCTCTTCAACACTTCAAGAATCAAAAGCATATCAACAAAAAGCATATCAACACTTTAGGAATTAATGCTCTGATGTCTGCTCGAGAGGTGAAGAAGATCGGTATTCCGTGTCCTTACCCAAGAAAGTGGGAGTCAATCCCGTATCCGGCAAAGTTCAACATGATCAACTTCACGCCATTTAACGGGAAGGGTTCGCCCACTCAGCACCTGATCTACTTTAAGTCCCACTTGGGCATAATCTCTGACAATAAAGCATTGATGGTTCGGTTATTCGTTGGCATCCTTTGTGGGCCCTCCTTCGATTGGTACCGCTGTCTCAAGCCTGGGAGCATCAATAGCTGGGATGACATGGAGAACCTATTCCTTAGCAATTTCTTTGATGATGACACCGAGGTGTCAATTAGGACACTCATCGATGAGAAACAAGAAGACGATGAGACGGTCGACGACTTCGTCAAGCACTTCCTGTAGGCATCGAAAATTGCCGATAGGTCCCCATTCACAGCTCGGTGTTAACGATCGACGATCGAACGACGCTACCCAGTTCACAAGAGCTCAAATGATGCCGGTGAGCGACTAAAGCAAACCGACGGATTACGTGAGCCGACAGAATGTCAGAATCACGAGGATACGGGTTGACCGAAAACCCCGCTATCACCGCAATCGGACCAACGCCCGCTGTGCCCCGATCACCCCACAGATAATCCAACCATCGGGGCCTACAGAGCTCGCCGTCACGATTCCAACACATCCGAAATCACTCAAATCCGAGTTCGGACGAAAAGTCAACGGCGAGTCAACAGCGGGACAACGGCACGGCCCCGGGCTGAACCGGGGACACCCAAACAAGTCTCGGCTGGCTCGAGACACCCCACATGGGGTGTCCCGGCCTTGGCCGAGACACCCCACATGGGGTGTCTCAGCCTTAGCCAGGACACCCCTAGGGGGGTGTCTCTCCTCTTGGGGTGTCCATATGGCCCCTAGGTGCTCTCTTATGGCTATAAATAGCCCCCCTTAGCCCTCCATTTACAAGGGCTCTTGATTTGGCTCCTAATTTTTGCTCCCAATTCAAGGCTGAATTATCTTAGCCAAGAATTGCCTTTGGTCTGAAGCGGCGAAGCCCTGCTGGAGTGAGGAGTCAGAGTTCTTCATCAAAGTTCATTCACCCCCCCTCTCTGATCCTTAGTGTTGCTCCTTAGCGGTGACACTAAGAAGAGCTATTATCTCGTTTTAGCCGAGATATACGCTTATAACCTCTAGATCTTGCGCGGATCGACGAGGTTCTGCTTCTATATCCTACGCGGATAGACGAAGCTCTGCCGGATTTTCCCGGAAGGATCTTGAAGAGTCGGCGGTCCACGGACATCGACGTCCCCGTCACAGGCCAACAACCCACGCAAGCGAGACCGTACCAAACCGGGCTCTCGTGTTTATTTTCGTTTAAGTTGTACCCCTTTGTTTTCATTTTATACTATTGTAACGCTCGAAGTTGTAACAGATACCGAATCAATGAAAACAGCAGCTTTTCACGAAAACACTTCCGAAATAAGGCGATGAACTGCCGAGATCCAATCATAGAGGACTTCATCCTCCAAACCTGTCACAACAACCTCTCTTTGGACATGTTGAAAGATATAGGAGTAGCACCGTCCAATACCTGAAAAGAGTTGAAGGTGCACGGAGAGCAGGCTGAACGCTTCCTCAGAAGGAAGAAAGCTGAAAGAAGCCAACCGATGGCTAACCCTCTAAACTTAAGCTTCGTCTCCTGTGGTAAGGGGAAGGCACTTGTAATGGTTATTGACGTTAATCAGACATCACAACAGTAATCTTAAAGACAACAAAAGACTTCGGATCTGAGACTCTAAGAAGAGTACTCCTTCAAGGATGAAGACGTTCATGCCATTTTCGAATCCCTCCTATAGAACAATAAGATCAAGCTACCACCTATAGCAAATCAGGAGGAAGCTGACAGTACTACGGATCTAAAGTACTATGCAGACCATAGAAGGATCCTTCATCCTACCAAAGCTTGCTTTGCTCTCAAAAATAGCATCCAAACCCTGGTTGAAGCTGCCGTTATAATGTTAAGTTAAGCCGAATGAAGACTTCGACAAGTATAAGAGTATAAACTGCTCCTTCCAACACTCTAAAGAGTATACGAGTATAAACTACTTCTCAATGCTCTAATAAGTATATGAGTTTAAACTATTTTCTTTCTTGCACAGGAAGTTCCTAGAGAGTGTAATGCCAGGTATTCTTAAGGATAACCTGGTCATCCAACTAAGTACAATGTTAGACCCGGTTTTATAGAGAAAGCTGGGGGACGATGATTCATGTAACGAAAAGTTTTCGGAAGAATACTATAGGGTGTATTCTTAGGGATAACTCAGTCACTACAAAGAAGTGATAAATGAGAAACTCTCACTCTGACTTTGAATCTTCCAAGTACTCTTTTGCTAAGACGAGATTCGATCACTTTGTTGGATCAATCTTCCCACACGAAACTCCCACGGTGTAATTGTGGAGTGCTTGATGATTCATAGTTCTCCACCACAAAATACCTCACTGATCAAATCAATTGACAATGGGACCACTAAAATTCTTTTTGGTCTAATCCACTCAAACTCCCGCTATGTCCATGCACTCAACACGTCCATGGTTAGAGTCCGGACATAATACTTGGATTTTTGATCTGTTAATCCTTGACGAATTGTCAAACCCTTTGGTGTTAAATTCTTATCACTTGACACCAAGAACCCCTACTGAGTAATCAGTACAAGTCAACACTCCCACTATGATTGTACTCCCACTCTCACTATCTACCTGGTCAAACTTTCTTACAGTTAGGACCATAATCAAAATCCCTCTAAATTCTTTCCATGAACGAGAGGTCTACAAATTGAACGATCAAACCTTTAAACAGTTAGAATCGTCTCAAACCCCCATTTGGTCAAACCTTCCTACAATTAGGGCCAAAATCATAATTCACCCTCAATAAACAAAAAATTCACCTTTAGTTCGATAATCAAACCTTCCCACAGTTAGGATTATCCAAATATTTTCGATTCTCGGAGTGGAGATCCTACTTTGAGTTTTCTTTGCAACTAGAGACAGAATATAAAATTCTTCCTCTCCAGCATCGGGTTCGTCTTTGCCCCAAGAGAATACACTACTTTTCAATTCCTAAAATCCACACCTTACACGCGCGGGGAATTTTTACTCCGAATCCTAAGTAGCGATAAGTTAACGTCTAATACACGTTGCCGGTTTAGTCTTTCACTGATTGAAGAAGATACTAGAATTCAAATCTGGGGAATTTTGTTTCGAAGCATAAGTAGGGATAAGTCAACGCCTAACACGCGTTACCGGTTAGTCCTTGACCGTAAAAAGGACAAAAGCTCATATATTCGACATTGTGATAGGTTGTTATTAATAACATCATAATCCGTGCTTCACACGTACGAGGAATTTTATCCCGAATTCTAAGTAGGGATAAATTAACGGCTAACACGCATTGCTAGTTTAGTCTTTCATCGAGTGAAGAAGACACTAGAATCCAAGTTTAGGGAATTTTACCCCGAAGCCTAAGTAGGGATAAGTTAGCGTCTAACACGCGTTGCCAGTTAATCCTTGACCGTAAAAAGAACAAAAGCCCACATATTAAATATTATGATAGCCCACATATTCGACATTATGACAGGTTGTTATTAATAACACCATAATCCGTGTTTTACACACACGAGGAACTTTATCCCGAATCCTAAGTAGGGATAAGTCAGCGCCTAATACGCATTGCCGGTTAGTCCTTGACCGTAAAAAGGACAAAAGCTCACATATTCGACATTATGGTAGGCCGTTATTAATAATGCCAAAATTTGCGCCTTATACACATGTGAAACTTTATCTCGATTCCTAAATAGAGATAACCCTATGTCTAACACGTGTTGCCAGTTTAGTCTTTCGCCGAGTAAAAAAGATACCAGAATCCAAGTCTGGGGACTTTTATCTCGAATTCTAAGAAGGGATGAGTCAGCGTATAACACGCATTGTCGGGTAGTCTATTCCGTAAGAAAGACGAAGTCTACGTATTCAATATCGTAACACTAAAAGAGTTAACTCTTTTAGCACAACGTCACATGCGCAAAAAACTTAAACAATCCGAATACAAACCCGATTCAAACGGTAATCGGTAAAGGCACGTCAAATCCATTAATGGCTGAGGATTTCCCAAAAATCCTGAGTCTGCATCTGATACATGCGGCCGGGTAGTCTATTCTCATGAGAAAGATGAAGTCTACATATTCAATATCATAGTACTAAAAGAGTTAACTCTTTTAGCATAACGTTACATGCGGAACGGACTTAAACAATTCGCATGCTAGCCCGACTTAAACGGTAGTCGATAAAGACTCATCAAACCCGTTGATGGCTGAGGGTTTGCCAAAAGTCCTATAAATGGGAGAGTCATTGACACAACAGCCCCATTAGTGTTCTCTAACTTGAGCATCCAACTACTTCAGAATAAGACCCATACATGCAGATGAATCCGCTTTAACAGTTGGTCCTGCAGCCCTAACGTTTCGGACCACCACACCCCAATACCTTAAGAGCTTAAATAGTATACACTCCAGCAAACATATAAGTATAAACTATGTTAATGCCAGTAACCATGTCACGGCAAAGGTTACCACCGGTCAACGCGTTACAGTAAAGGATCGAGGCCGATCAACGTATCGATGATTTTGCCAAAATAAGGGTAAGGAAAAATTCCGAATTAAAGGATGATTCCAAGAAGTTCAATTTTGATTCATATATGAATTCCCGACGAAGATAATCAGTTTAACGTCAACTCAATGATGAGAGCTAACTTCAGAAACTTACGCATCAACTTCAATTCAAGACTTCGACAACGGTCAGACGATAAACATAGCATCAGAAGAATTTCATCTATTCGACAAAACACTAAATAGATTAAAGGTTGAAGAAGTCAAGAATTGAAGCCAGCTATAGTTTCTTTGACACCGACTGAAGGGGGGCTATCACATCCAAAGTATTTAAACTCCTCTATAAAGGAATGAGCCTGAAACACTTTGGAGAGGGTATTTGTAGGCGTCTAAAAATACCTATAAGTTCCCGTATGCAGCTCGAGACAGAGAAAAGATGATGAACGTTATTGTCCGAATCAAGGAAGATTATCAAACACTGATAAGCGCATGAAGAAAATCGGCAAATCGTTGATGACGTAGTAATAAGCTACCGGAATAGCCATTGGCCACCAAATCGGTGAACCGACTAGCCTATGTGCTCATCGGCCACCTCTAATTAGCCCGTACACTCATCAGCCATTTCCAAGTGGCCTGTACATTTGTCGGCCATCAGAATGGCGAACCAAGTGTCCCGTGTGCTCACCGGCTACCTCCAATTGGCCCGCGCACTCATCAGCTAGTTCCAAATAGCATGTACGTTCATCGGCCACCGGAATGGCAAACCAAATGGCCCGCATACCCGTCAGCCAGTGTCAAGTGATTCGCATATTCACGAAACGCATGAAGTGAATCGGAGAAGCGTACAAGTTAATAAAACGATGAAATATGCGTAACGATGGAACAAGTCAAAACCTGGAAAACCGAGAAATACCCTGGCAACCGAGTCGCATCAAAACGACTCGGCCAGGCCAATGGCTCGGCCATGGGCCGGGCCACCAGATGGTGGTTCGGCGGTTAGGCCACCAAATGGTGGTTAGGCGGCCGGGCCACCAGATGGTGGTTCGGCGGCCGAGCCACCAAATAGTGGTTCGGCCTGTTTTGATCCGAAAACGCTCTTTTTCGGTTATGACGGGGTTCTCAGGATTTGTTTGTTCCTAAGTATCCCAATTGATTGGATATCATCCACAAATGTGGTTACACAGTTATTAACTAAAGATGAGGCTGAATCCATCATTCTTATCTGTAAACCCTCTAACCGAAGCCTATAAATACAGGCCTAGGGGGTGATTTCAGAGGGTGACATCAAGAGGACGAAGGGCTATCAAATTGGAGAGTGGAGCCACGAATTTCAGAGGGTTAGTAGATCTTGGCGAAGTTCCTCATTACAAAAAAAGAGAGTTCGAGAGATCTGAAACCCCTTTCCCTCCTATTTCTCAAGATTTAAGCTTGATCTTAATCCCAAGAAGAGCCATAATCTCGCTTGGTTATGATTATCGCTTCTGCGAATACTTCTTTCGTGAAGTAAGAGCTTTGATTACCAATCTGTCAACCGGATCTGATCCGTGGCGGTCTACAGATTTCAACGTCCCTAGCACAGACGAAGTTCCCACGCAAACAACAGGCGATAAATATCTGTTGTGTGTAGTTTGATAAGAGTTGTAATCTTTATTTTTATTATGTAAGGAGATCTTATAAAAAGATCAACTTTATATTTGAGTTTATTATAACGATTGGAGTTGTAATAGATTCAAGGCAATGAAATCAACTTTTGACCCAAACACGTGTCAATAAAAACATATTTTTATTGGGGGGAGAGAGAGAGAGAGAGAGAGAGAGAGAGAGAGAGAGACTATTTCACCAATCGAGTCACAAGAATATGACATATTCGTACCTAACTATTTTCCAAAATTGTTAAATAAATTTGGGTACAAAAAGGAATAATTACTAATCAACATAGACCTATGTCGATACCTAGATCATACCTCTTTGCTTTTCGGTAGGGTTGTAGGTAAACTAAGAATTGAGGCAACACATGAGATTTGCTTAAAAAGGTATGAAATTGATATCCAATCCTTTGTATAAGATGAACTAAGGAAAAATAGACTGTTGATGAATTTTTTTTTCTCCTCAAATAACGATTTTTCTTAGCTACGTATTTCATACCCATGTGTAACATATTTTTCTTTACTTTTTATTTTTATATTTTTTATTTATATCTATTTTTAAAATATTTTTTGTTTATTAAAAAAGGCCTTAGGAGGGTGACCATCGAGGGTTAAACCTGACCATCGAGGTTCAACCATCAATGGGCATGGGTAAAATAGGAGTAACCAGTTCATTTTTCTCTCTCCAAATCTCTTTTAATCATCATCATATCTTCTCTAATTTTTTATGATCTAACGAGCTTTTAGAGACCATTTCTTCTTTTTGAGATCAAATCAAACTTGTGAATCAACACCAGAGGTACAATCTAAACCTTGAT
The DNA here is from genome assembly GCA_022839385.1 of Asparagus kiusianus. Lineage (NCBI taxonomy): Eukaryota > Viridiplantae > Streptophyta > Magnoliopsida > Asparagales > Asparagaceae > Asparagus > Asparagus kiusianus. Next base: position 72,580 of record BQKN01058472.1, on the reverse strand, counting down.
CTTATTTTGCTCATTTTGGTGATTTATGTGCAAATATATAATGTTTTTATCGAGTATCTCTAATCTAGATGAGTATTAGATGTGGATTGTGTAATTAGAGATTAATTTGAGTGGAAATTGAATGATTATGGACCAAAATGAGTTAAAATTGTTGAAATATATTCATCAGCCATCGATGGTCTATAAACAACATCGATGGAAACTTTAACTATAAATGGTGTACACTCAACCATCAGTGCTCAATAGGCAGATTTGCATAATATGTCCTTGTATCATGTTTTTCTCATTTCTTTTCTATTCTAACCCTTTTATATGTCAATTCTCTATATTGAATCAAATTTATTTAGGATAGTATTGATGTTTTTACTCCTTAATATATTTAGGAGAAGTTTGAAAAACTTCTCATTATTTTGACCATGGTTTTGATTCAAAAAATTAGGTGACTATATCAGTATGGCTGGGATATTTGAGAGAGCAAGTTTAAAACCAATGATGGACAAAAAGTTCAAAAAAGCTAATATCACACTAATCAGAGTGTTCTATCTTAACTTTGAGAAAGAACAGACTAAGAAGATTGCAACAATCATGGTTAGGAAGAAAAAGATTAAGATTGCACTAGCTTACATTCAAAAAATCCTAGATCTCCCTAAACCCTCTGCACAAGGCATGAATGTTTTTACTTATTCTGCTAGTGTCATTACCGGATCTGAGAGATACAACAAGATGATAAATTATCTACATTGTAGGGTACATTATGGTATCTTCAACTCAGGACATCTTAAGCTTGAATTCATCTTGCTCAACCTCTTCTTGAAGTTTGATTTGTATCCTAGTCCTACTCATACTTCTCTCAGCCTTAGCAATACAGTTCTTATGTATTGGATAGAAAAGGGGAAGGCATGTGGTCCCGGCCGATCTTTACTTGGATGTGCATGGTTACTTCTATTGCTCGAGAGGTCATTGAGAAGAAAACTAGGTAGAAGACTCAACTTGTGTACCCTTTTTCTTATCATCCACATTTGCTAGGATTAGAGGTCCCCTTCCTCTCTATTGATTGAAAGGGGAGAGCTTCACTCTCTACAGAGATTATGAGGAAGAGCATAGCAGCAAGAGCAAAGGGAGAGATATCTACTGGGTAGTCATCTGGATCTTAGCCATTTGCATCTCAGGCACCAAGTTTTTCTTTGACTCAGTAGATTGTAGGCATCAAAAATTGCCAATAGGTTCCTGAACACAACTCAAGATGAAGAGAAGATGAAGAACATTGTTGGCTGAGTAAGAGAGGATCATCCAATGTTAAAAAGAAGCAAAGGAACATGCAAAACGACAAAACGACTAAATGACAAAACGCGAAACTGTCTCACAATCAGTAAGACGGTCTGAAGTGTCTTGAAACCTGAGACACATAAATGTGTCTAGGGTGCTGAGACACCTCAGTGTGTCTCGGGTGCCGAGACACACAAGGTTGTCTCGCAAATGTTGAAGCCCCATATATAACACATATTTTGATGATTTCCTCGGTTTTCGTGCAGTCCACTAGCTCCATAACTGCCTTAGGAACATCCTTAAATATGGGAAAGTTGTTATAAACTAAAAATAAACTATATCACGATCGGTTACAAATTCTTATCCACAAACACGGTATCCTAGGTTTATAAATACCCCCTCACACACTTGTGAAGGGTACAGACGGATTGGTGAAGTGCTGACGGTTTGAGAGCAGAAACTCATGAACTTCAGAGAAAGAGGCGGAGATCTTGACAAACTTCGTGCATAAAGAGGAAGTTTTTGAAAGATCTAAAGGCCTTCAGTTGCTTCCTCAGTATTCAAACCTTGATTTGATATCAGGAAGAGTATTTATCTCACCTTGCTGAGATATCTAATTTTGTTCTTTTTTTCAAAACGAAATAAGAACATCGAGCCTTGTTCATGATCAATCCAGATCTGTGAATCGGTCATCCATGGGCTAATACATCCCCGACACATGCAAAGATTCCATACAAGCAGCGATTGATAAATAATCTCTGTGTTTGTTTTTAGGAAATCCTCTTTTTATTTCTTTTGTAAAGAGCAGTCTTATAAAAAGGCTCACTCTTGTGATTCCATTATATCGATAAATGATTATAATGGATTATGCAAAGAAATTAATTTTTGACGCAAACACACTAGCAACCACGGGAGCTAACATACTCACTGCTGAGACCGGAGTGTCGCAACCAATCAAGATCCCAGTTGACTCAACAGTCAAGTACAAGTTCTACCAAGAGAAGCTTGAGGAGTACCTCTCATCCTCCTCCTTAATGTCTTCCTCGTCCTGTAAGTATAGAAAGATCTCCTCTTCAAAGAAGGTTCGCTAGTCTTCAACTCTGATGAAGGCCCAGGGTGATGAATCTCACCCAATCTTGACTGAGGCTACCTCTCGCAATGCCTCTCCTATGTCTAACCACATTGAAGTCTCTGCTAGAGAAAACTCCTCCTCAGTCAAGGAGTTGTTTAATGAAAGCTCGCCAACTCTCACGAAGAGGGCTCGTCATAGACAACGCCAACGTCTCACTTGTCAGCTTACCAAAGCCTTAGAGTAGATTGACGAATTTCTCTATTATGCGGATCTGGAGTCAAGGAAGTATCGAATGTTACAACCGCCTCAATGGCAGAATACTGATGTTTCCTCCAAACTATCAACCAACGAATAGGTTCGTGTTAAAAGAACTCGCTCAACTCTTGAGGAATGCATCTAGATGCATCACGCACATGATGCACGTGCACGTGCTCTTGTGTAAAAGGCACAGGAAAGAAGAAGGAAAAGGTGGATAAAGAACCATCGAAATCCTACAAAATCTAGATGCCAAAGTCCAGAACTCAACCGAAACCAAGTGTAAAGACAGCAGGAGCTGTCTCTGGCGGCTGAGATAGCTCAGCTGTCTCTGGTGATCGAGATAGCTCAGGCTGTCTCGTAGGCCGAGACAACCCAAGCTGTCTCGCCCATGGCTGAGACAAGCTAAGTTATCTTGCCTAAGGAGACCCCTCCATAGCCGCTTCCTTATCTCCATCTATGTCCTCTCCTGGTCCATCTGTTGTCGTACCTCTGGTAAAGCCTCAGGGAAGCCTAGACCTATCAAAATTCAAGATTACGATGGCAGGTCGCCTTGGTCTTTTGAATGAAGACCAAGGCAAAGAACGCTTGGGTCCGGTGAACAAAACCCAAGTAGTTTTGCAAACTGGGGGTCGTGCTCATCCTCTCGTCAAGCCAAAGTCCTCCCTTCTTAGGAAAATTCTAGTCATCGCCCGATTAGGGGTTCGTGTCAAAGCCCTAGAGCCCGTATTATTCCACACTCACAAGGGTGTGGTTCTAAATGTGTGACTCCTGAGAATGTCAACAAGGCATCACATCCCCAGAAAAAAACTTGTGCAAAAGGCACAGGAAATGTAGAAGAAAAAAACTTGTCCGTTCAAAAGATTATGTTATACTTATGATTTGTACTATCAGTGCGCGATGTTATACCAAGGATGTCACACCAACCAACGATAGATTGCTCCGGTCATCATGCTAATGAGTTATACTATTAGGATGGGGGTATGAATAAATCCTGAAAGAGGACCCTCCGAGAAGCAAACTCTCATTGTTTATGTGAGATGCTTATCAGAGCAGTATTATCAAAGTATAACTGCTCTAAGACTGCTTCGCAGAGGGTCTCGGTATTCCAAAAGCTTTCCACCGAAGCGTTAAAATCCAAATCAAGATGCTTCCATAAGAGAAGATCAGCTGTCCAAGATGATGAACTTCCAGAAGTCACCATCAACGTGGCTGATAAAGGAAGTCAAAATGGTGCCCAAACGACTCCGATCCTGATTCAAGATTGTCCCAGCGAATGTCTTGACTTCAACAATGGGGAGCGAAGACGTAGGATGGAAGATCCGAACTCCATGATCATATCGTGTGTTTGAGTTTTGCCTTGGCATATTATTTGTGCTCATTGGTTATCTCATTCTATTCGCCATTGTCTATTTCTCATTATTTATATTGTCCACTATCTTGTTTATGTTGCTTTGTGTTTATATCACCCTTAATTTCATATCCTTGCATATTAAGTGTTGCATATCTAATTTGCTAGGATATTTGTTAATAATTTTTAATTGGTATTAAATTGGATTAGATTAGCATAAACCCTATTCATCCCCCTCTAGGGTTCTTTCCTAGTGGCATTAGGGGGTTTTCAAATACATTCTTCTACTTTAAAACAGGGTTCGTCTTTACCCCAAGAGAAGACAAAATAAGATTCATCTTTGCCCCAAGAGAAGACAAAATTCCAAAAGTCTACACGTGTATCTAGTCCACGTGTGTAGCCAGTTGTTATCATTGACTTAATAACAACTGAATCTATGCCTCTCTGGCATAGGAGACTTTATCTCGATCCCTTATTAGAGACAAGTCAACATCTAACACATGCCAGGTGGTTCATGTAGAACCCCGTATTTTGTTAGAAGTATATGTGAATTATTAGTGTATAAATAATTCTATTTGTGATAAATGACTTGAGGTCATAGAGATACTTGGTAACAAGTTGTTAGTCATGTATGAGTGTGGTTTCATAGACTTTCGTGCATTGGTTTTGGCTGTACATCAAAACATGCACGAAATTTGGATTTAGTGTCTACTCAGTCGACTGATGAGTCGACTCATGAGTCGGCTAATGAGTCGACTCATGGGTCGACCTATGAGTCGACTGACGGGCTAATTTTGGGTTTTCTTTTAGTTGCGAGTTTGGTTGGGTTTTGTTCGGATTTTAACCGTAATATATATACTATTTTACCCGAAACTAACCCAAAAACCCATCAGAATCCCAGAGAAACCCTAGCCCCTCTCTCCCCTCAAACTCTAGTTCGTTTTGGTGATTTTGGAGGAGTTTCGGAGGAGTTTTCAGCGGGATCTTTGTGGTGCTGTCGAAGGGGATCATCCTCTCATCGGATTTAGGAGTTTACAGCACTTCAGAGGCGAGTAACATCTCGCCAAATCCTACACCCACTGTTTGTATAGCTATTCTTGAGTTTTATTTTGGATTTTGAGCTAAAACGTATTTTTGTGCATAAAAATAGATACTTTACATTATAAGATACAAGATCTATATTTTTCAGTTATAAAAAGCTCACAAATGAATTTGTAAATTAAGATCCAGATCTAGAAATTTGTTTAACGATGAGATTCAATGTGATTTACTGTTTTCAATACGTTTTTAAACATGTTTATATGATTAAGTTTTTAATGTAAGTGATCACATACAAACCCCTTTAGTTTCTATTGATACTCATGAGTTAGAATCGGAAATATATTACTGGACATGATTAAAGAGAATTTTAGTTAACGTTTTTTGCAGATAATCATCGAAAGTAGAAAACTGAGGATTCTCTGCTCAATCGACCAATGAGTCGACTCATGAGTCGACTGATGAGTCGACTGATGGGAAAAATCTCAGTTTTGTGTGCTTTGTCTGGTCGACTTATTAGTCGACTGATGAGTCGACCAATGAGTCGACTGATGAGGAGTTTTCTTCTTTTGTATTTCTTCAGTTTGGATCTGTTTGAGTTATTTTAGTTTAATTGAAATTATTTATGTTTATTATTGCTGCGTGCTTAAATTTGAATGAGGAGTCGCCTCGAATGATGGGTATTAGAAACTAATGTATAACCTGCATCATTACATGTGAGATGTCATGCAGACACTAGTTTAGTTTACACACCGAGACGTGTGTGAAATTTGTAAAGTTTATCTTATTGCATATCACTTTGATATTATCATAGTTTGTTCAGTCCTCGTGATGGACTATAATCCATTGAAGTCCTTGTGTTGGACTATAATCCATTGAAGTCCTCGTGTTGGACTATAATCCATTCCAGTCCTTGTGTTGGACATTTACATATTAGTCCATGTGTTGGGTACTAGTTTAGACCTTGAGTTGACACTATACTTGCATAGGCTGGACACGACATTTATAGAGTTGTGATACAACACCGTAATCAAATCCGAGATGATTTGCCTTCTTTTATTAATGTTCTTGTATTAGATTTTGGGGTTGGTATTTAAGGAGGTACAATCTGAGCTACATGGTATATACATGAGGGTTTCCTTATTTGGATTATTTCGCTCGACATACCTATGCTCATGTTGTAACTTGCTAAATACTAAAATCCCTTTATACATAGGTATTTACAATCTGAGCTACATGGTATATACATGAGGGTTTCCTTGTTTGGATTATTTCACTCAACGTACTTATGCTCACGTTGCAAATACCTAAATAGGATTTGTGGTTTTATATATATGTTACATCTGTATTTTTTGTATACAACGAGCCCTTCTCCTTAGGGTTGGTTGTGATGTTGCTCGCTAGCGCTTTGACACTCGTTGTCCCTCCCCCTTTCAGGTAACGAGCCAGGAGCCCGGAGAGTCGCAGGTTGATGGCGAGGCACTCTAGCTTCAGTTATTTCTATTATAGTTGTATTTTACTTTTGAGCTCCACTGTAGGCTTTTGTTTAGACATTTTGAGAGTTTATCCTAGAAGTTGTAAAGGTTGTGTGCCTTATTTCCTTTTATTCAGACATTTGTATTTGAGACTTGTTGAGAAGTCCCAGTTATTCATTTCAGACATTGACTTATACTTCAGTATGTTAGATAATGAAATATTAATTTGATCTCCATTATTTCATCAGTTGACTCTTGTATTATCTTTTACTTGCTTTTATACCTACACCTATTATTTGACTCTACTAGAGATATAGTAATTATGATGGTGAAACATGTTATTGCACGGTGTGGTGCATGGTAGGTTTGACATTCTTGATTTCACCTTGGACTGTAGCCTTGTGTGAACCCAGGGGCATCACAGTTGGTATCAGAGCTCTAGTTCCAGTATCCTTAGGATCATCCTGTGTCGAGTCATGGAGCTAGGATAGAGTTTCTTAGGATTCATGTATAGAGTCCGTAAGGATTCCCTAGTATGAGTGAGGACAATATATGCGTATATCTCAAAAATTAAGGATAATTTTTTTTATGACAACTATTTTGTGTAAACTTAAAATATTTGAGTGAATACTAAATTGTTGTGAAAATCATATTGTAAAATGCTATGTATATGTATATGTATATGTCTATTTGGACTCATAAACTCTTGTTTTCTTATGAACAGAGAGATGGCAGGACGTGGTAGACCTCGTACTCGGAGAGCTGGACAGGCAGAGTCGCAGCAGGCTCCACTTGAGCCACAACAAGCTCAACTCGAGCCACAGCAGACACCACCCGAGCCGTAGCAGGCTCCTCAGTACCTTATTGATCTCATGGCTCCCATCGTAGCTAGGATGACAGCAATTGAGGAGCTTGTGGCGAGTCATATCGCGCCACCGACACCACCACCAGCAGCAGCAGCAGATCAGCCACAGGGGATACTAGTCGTCCCTATCAGCGAGAGACCCCCAGAAGCCGCACCTGCAGTCATTCTACCAGCAGTCCCAAACAGAGCTACAGAGCAGGAGGCTTGGCTCCGTATGGTTGAGAGGTATCAGAAGATGAGAGCACTAGAGTTCCAGGGGTCAGCAGATCCGCTTGCAGCCCACAAGTGGAAGGAGTATGTAAGTAACACCCTCGACATACTTAATGTGGATTCAGTACAGAAGCAGCGATTAGCATCCTACAGTCTGAAGGGAGATGCTGGGAGGTGGTATAAGCTCCGGTTCACTCCAGAGCATTGGATGACCCTCACATGGGAGGATTTCGTCTACTTCTTTAATGGGCAGTATATTTCTTCTGCCGCATAGACTGGGAAGGAGCTTGAGTTGTGCCGGTTGACTCAGGGGGATATGTCAGTAGCAGATTTTAAGAGCAGATTTATGGAGTTGATACACTTCACGGGCATGTGGCAGACGGGAGAGCGATAGGCTCAGATGTTCCTAGTAGGGCTTTGCCCTAATCTCCGTCGTTACCTCGTTTCGATGAAGTTCTATTCAGTTCGGGAGGTAGCTGAGGCCGCCACTTCTCAGGAGATTGAGATTGCCTTGTTTCAGAAGGATAAGGAAGGGAAGACCAAGGTAGTACAGACTGGGAATAAGGGGAAGAACAATAGACCTTTTTCTAGATCCTAGCAGCAGCAGCAAGGTCCTCATAAGAAGGGACCCCAGCATTATGATCAGAGAGCGTATCAGCAGCGCAAGTTTCAGGGAGCTTGTTTTAACTATCGCAAGGTCGGACATAAGGCATCGGAGTGCCGTATCGCACCAGTAGGAGCTCAGCAGGGTAAGGGCCCGAACCAGTAGCAGCAACGACAGCATGGTAGAGTTCAAGGCCAGCAGGCGAGACTTAAGGCACCGCCAGCAGCACAGAGGACTGAGGGGCAAATTCGTGCAGTTCAGGAGGTTCCTTAGGGGTAGATAGTACTGTATTCTCCAGCACTAGTAGTAGAATAGTCTCCAGCCATAGGCAGGGTATATGTGGTAGTACCATGTGATCATGGAGCTAGCGGAGCAGGGGTGGAGGGTACATTTCTTGTGAATTCTTTTCCCACCCATATTCTCTTCGATTCGGGAGCTTCGCATTCCTTTATTTCGCATGATTTTATATCTAGACTCCAGCTCGTAGCATAGCCATTAGACACTCCTTTATCAGTTTCCACCCCTTTAGGTGAGATATCGCTTCTGGAGAGCGTTTGTAGGAGGTGTACTATCAGTCCAAATGAGTCGGAGTTCGTGGTTGATTTGATACTGTTGCATATGTCCAAGTTCGATGTCATCCTTGGTATGGATTGGTTGTCTTCCTACCATATTAGTATTGACTGTTTTGCGAAGACAGTCAATTTGCGGACGTCCGACGGGTCCGAGATGATTGTGGCAAACTCTCAAGGCAACCGTTTTGCGGAGTCATTTCTGGCGTACATCGAGGAGGTGATCTGACGGGATCATGGTGTTGATTTATTAGAGACTACAGTTGTCTCAGAGTATCAGGATATCTTTCAGGACATACCTGGATTACCTCCTGTAAGATAGGTTGAGTTCTGTATTGAGTTGCAACCAGGCATAGCCCCGATATCCTGCGCACCCTATCGCATGGCACCAGCTGAGATGAGGGAGCTTCAGACCCAGTTGGACGAGTTATTAGCTCAGTGTTTTATTCGTCAGAGTCATTCTCCATGGTGCGCATCGGTCCTCTTCGTGAAGAAGGACGGTAGTATGAGATTGTACATTGATTATAGGGAGTTGAACAAGGTCACTATCCGGAATAGGTACCCATTGTCTAGGATTGATGACTTGTTCGACCAGCTACACGGAGCGCAGTTCTTCTTAAAGATTGATCTTCGTTCTGGCTATCATCAGTTGCGGGTTCGGAAAATGGATATTCCCAAGACCGCCTTTCTTACTCGATATGGATCTTTCGAGTTCAGGGTCATGCCATTCGGACTGACCAATGCACCCACGGAATTCATGGACTTGATGAACCGGGTTTTCCGTCCCTTCTTAGATCAGTTCGTGATTGTTTTTATCGATGACATTCTCATTTATTCGAGATCGGAGGCAGACTACGAGGAGCACCTACGATTAGCTTTGAGGACTCTGCAGGACCATCAGTTGTACGCCAAGTTCAGCAAGTGTGAATTTTAGCTTTCAGAAGTCAGATTTCTTGGCCACGTCATCAGTAAAGAGGGCATAGCAGTAGACCCGGCTAAGGTGACAGCAGTTCTTGACTGGGAACCGCCAAAGACGGTGATAAAGATTCATAGCATCTTAGGCTTAGCCGCCTATTATAGGAAGTTCATCCAGGACTTCTTGAAGATTTTGATGCTACTTACATGCCTTACGAAGAAGGGTGTATAGTTCACTTAGAGTATAGAGTGCCAGAAGGTCTTTGATATATTAAAAACTAAGTTGACTTTAGCACCTATTTTGTCTATTCCAAGTAGCGACAGGACATTCATCGTCTACACAGATGCATCGTTGGTAGGTTTAGGAGGTGTATTGATGCAGACTCAGAGAGTAGTAGCGTATATATCATGACAGTTGAGGGTGCATGAGCAAAACTATCCCACTCATGATTTAGAGTTAGCAGCAGTGATATTTTCATTGAAGTAGTGGAGGCACTATTTGTATGAAGTGCAGTTTGAGTTGTTCACAGACCACCAGAGTCTAAGTATCTTTTCTCTCAGAAGGAACTCAACCAGAGACAGAGGAGATGGATTGAGTTTATCAAGGACTATGAGTTCGCGATTCAGTATCATCCCGGGAAGGCGAACGTCGTAGCAGATGCTTTGAGTAGGAAGCGTCGACATCGGGTTGCGGCTTTGAGCTGTTCATTGTATAGAGATCTTCTTACTCTTAGCCAGTTTGATTTCAGACCCGAGATTGGTGGATCCAACTTTGAGATATCTCTTTTTTTTGAAGATGTGTTGGCGGTGATCAATCACTTGTAGTAGAGGAAGGTCAGTTGTCGCTAAGTCTCTATAGTGGGAAGGCTAAATCTGCCACCGGTACAACCCATAATGCTCCAGAACTATGCATGACCCCTGTCAATAAGGCCTTCACTAACCTTTAGAACCTTTTTCGGATTCTCGATATACAGTTGGTCATAACCAAGCTGATGGGGGAATCAATAGGGAAAGTAGGGCTCAATCTTGCAGTCGTTCTTTACGTGGAAGAGAAGGTAGCCGTGTCGGACATTCATCAGGCATCGGAAGCAACCCACATCGAGAACAGCTCTACTCATCCTCGGCTCTTCATCATCGGCTAACAGCTCATCATTTCAGCTGGAAAATTTAGGAAAAACACTTGAAGAATTCCTAGCATTTCTGAACCTGGAATTGTCGCCTCACCTCATGCCACTAGCAAGCCTCCTACTTGCAATCCTCTAATGTTTACAGCAAGGGCACATTCGGATCGGCAACGGCGAGCACCAACATCAAGTCTGGGTGGTAAAGAACCAACCAAGCCATCAGATATGTGTACGGCAGCTCAATCTTGGTGGTGGGGATTTTTTTTTGAAGGCTTGCTTCCTTCTTGCATAAATCTGGCGACCAAGTGACGAAGTCCTCTATGGATATCAGCAACCATGGTCGGGAGCAGAGAGAGCTTGCATCGAATCGCGGAAATAGGACTTAGATGGGCAATGTTTCAGATAGCTGGTGTGGCACCACACACTTCTTCCGCCAGATGGCTAAGTATCCTGCCAAGAGGGTTGTTGGGTGGATTTTCCTCTGTGCATGCCACAAGAAGGTCTCGAACTTAGTGCCTCTCAGGAATTTACCCTTAACTGTATGGGTAGTGTAAGATTGAGCACCGATTTTCTCAATTAGTTTATTGATCTCCGAGAGAGTCAGAGGCGCCAACTCACAAATCACCTCGCCAGAATGATTTTCCAAGTGCTGAAATAAATAGTTCGTGAACTGCTTCAAGCTGAGATAAGGGAACTTTTGCTTGGCCTTGATATCAAAACCAGCTAAGGCTGTTTGATAGTGACACGTTAGCTCCCATAACGTGTCCTACTTGGTGGAGCTCATCGACTTATTTGTCATTTAGTTGGATAGTATCCTAATATGGAAGATCGCCCATCGACAACCCTAAGACTTTCATCATCTCATGCAACACTAACCCTAACTCTCTGTTCCAAGTTAAGAATGTATTGGTATCTGAGTTGTAAATTTCTAGCAATGCGAAGAAATGGCTCGTGCTCATAGAGAGGCCATACATACTGGCCTAGACAGCATGGTATAATCCCCTTTCTCTCAACTCCGACCCCACCGACTGAGGACATAGCCTGTCATCCCCGTCCACCACTTGTCGGTTGAGGAGTGAACCCAACCGAAGCACCTAAAACCTTTGATAGGTAGTTCCTATCCTAGCATCGTGAGGCGGTTCCGTACAGTGATAGCCCTGGTTGGTAGCTCGTTTGGTGGAATTTTATCCTATCCCAGTACGCCAGGATGAAGCCCGCAAACATAATTCCTCTCACTTGAACAAGGAGTCTTGCCTGGGTAATAAACCCATAATGTACTCGCTCCTGGTCCTTAGTCAGACGCCAAACCATCTGCCGTCCCACTGCCAAGTTTCTTAAGTGTGTTAGGGCGTAGTGATGAGGAATCAAAGGGAGGAATTTGCGGCCTCCATCATACTCATTCAGCCACTACTCCGGGCCACAATTCAGGATTCTTGGATCCTAGACTGAGTCGCCAAATATGAAGTCGGGTTTCCTTAATGGCTTAGTTGTGGTTGGATCTCTCGTGAGAGGTGCATCAGTTATCAAACGTCTCATGGTGCGACGATCTCCCTCCTTAACAAGCCTAGGGATTTTTATAGCCCACCTCTATTGAATTGAGGGGCCCCATCAACAATGGTCGTTTCGTCAAAAGAGGCGTAGGAGACGCTACTTTGACCACTCACCGCACGGGGTGAGAACTCCGTCGACAAAAAATCGACTGCAACGAGTAAGAACGTATATATTAAACACAGTTAAAAAAATTTCTAAGGCAATACAAGGAGTCAAACTCATCTCACGAATCTACAAAATAGAGTCATTGCCGTGTAATTTACCAAATGATTTCAACTGTTTCACACAAGAGGGACAATGTACATTGCCGTGTAAATAACGCAACAATATACCATGCCCTACGGATAGCGAGACATCGTAAACTCTCCTAGTTTGCCTTGAGACTTGTTTTAACTAAGTAAAACATATCTTTTAAGCGTCGACCCCTGAAAAGGAGGATACCGACTCTTCCCGAATGCCTCGCGAAGGAGGACAAGTGAGGATACACATGCAAACTTCTAACTTTTAAATTGAGAAGAGTAAGGAGTCTCACCTCCAAATGAAGAAGTCATAGGAGCCTCTTTCTCTGCCAACTAAGAAGCCGACCTACCCCTCGAGACACACGTCCTCTTGGGAGATATCGTCAATCTACAAAAAGAGTCAGAGATTCAAGTAAAATTTTAAATGTGAGATATTAAACCAACCCAAACTCATGACCAAACATCCTTACGGTTTGGGCATCATCTAAAATCAAGAAGAGATAATTTTGGGTGAAGCAAAAGAGTCAAACCTCAAAGGGAAGCTAGGGTTTGGAGGAAAGTGCAAGAAAGGGCCTAAAATCCTCAAAAAGCTTCGATTCCTATTGAGTTCAGGAAGAAAATCAAGTTTAAAATGTAGTTAATAGGGGAACAAAGACTAACCCCAAAACTGAAACCCTCAAGATCAAATTAAGGTTTCGATCATCCCCAAAACTGAAAGTCAAAACTCAAGGATCAATTGTAAACAAAATTAGAGCTATAAGATCAAGGTCTTACTTGGGATCAAGGGAGGGGAAGAACCATGACAAAGTGCTCGAACTTCAGATTTGAAAACCAAAACCCTAGGGATGAAATCCGCCGAAGTCAAAGAGGTAAAGGGTAAAAAGACTTAGGGAATTCTTTTATAAGGAGGAATTTGAGTTGGAGAAGATAGGGAGTTAGAGAAAGAAACACTGAAAAATTCAAACGTAAGAAGTCCAAAAACCAACTCCCACAAGGCCGCCTCACCAATTGACCTCTGAAACACTCAAATGTGTCTCGCATGGAGAGACATGATATCATGTCTTGCACATGAGCGAAACACATGGTGTTGTCTCACACAAACCATGGGTCTCGCGGGTACTTTCGCACATGTTTTTGCCTATTTTGGCCTCTTTTCAATGCGTTCGAGGGTACGTATCCACACTCCGATAAGTATACGAGTATAAACTGCTTCTCCTTGAACCTCCGATGGATATATAAGGTTAAACTAATCCCCGAACTCTAATGAATATATGAGTATAAACTATAACTCCACGCTCCAACACCTTAAGAGCTTAAACTATATAGGCGTTAGTTATGTACGAGTATAAACTGTGTTTACGCCACAGCAGTGGTAAACACTAGTCAACAGTTCGATAATTTCACCAAAATCAAGCTTAGGATAATTCTATTATCCCTATGAGTTCAATCACAAATTAGATGTGGACTCCCGACGAAGATGATCTATTCAACACGGCACCAAAAGTATTTCAAGTTCTTTGACAAAATATTGAGTAGACTAAAAACCAAAGAAGTTAAAGAACTGAAGCCATTCACGAGTCTGGTTCACACAATCTCCTCAATAAAAACTGAAGGTATTGAAAGAAGGACCTATCTTATCTAAAGTATTCCAGACTCCTCGATAAAATACTGAGGAGGCTAAAAATTTTAGAGGGGGTATCTATAGGCGTCAAAAATTACCTATAGGTTCCTGAATATAGCTCAAGATGAAGAGAACACAAAGAACGTCATTATCTGAGTCAGAAAGGATCATCTGATGCCAAAAAGAAGCAAAGGAATGCGTGAAACAACAAAAGACGGAACAAACGGTGAAACTATCTCACAATTAATGAGACAGTCTGAAGTGTCTCGAAACCCAAGACACATAAATGTGTCTCCGGTGCCGAGACACACTAGGCTATCTCGCAAATGCTGAAGCCCCGTGATACATTTTTCTATGATTTCCTTGGTTTTTGTGCGGTTCACTGGCTCCATAACTGCCTTGGGAACATCCATAAACACTGGAAAGTCATTATAAATAAAAATCCACCAGATCATGGTCGGTTATAAATTCTTATCTACAAACATGACATCCGAGGCGTATAAATACCCCCCTTACACACTTGTGAAGGGTACGGACGAATTGGCGAAGTGCTGACAGTTTGAGAGCAGAAACCTATGAATTTTAGAGAGAGAGGTGGAGATCTTGGGGAACTTCATGCATAAATAGGATGTTTTTGAAAGATCTAAAGTCCTTCAATTGTTTCCTCGGTATTCAAACCTTGATTTGATATCGGGAAGAGTATTTATCTCACATTGCTGAGATATCTACTTTTGTTCTTTTTTCCAAAATAAAATAAGAACATCGAGCCTTCTTCACGATCAATCCAAATCTGGGAATCGGTCATCCACGGGCTAATACATCCCCAGCACAGGTAAAGATCTCACGCAAGCAGCGATTGATAAACAATCTCTGCATGTGTTTCTAGGAAATCCTCTTTTTATTTCTTTTGCAAAGAGAAGTCTTATAAAAAGGCTCACTCTTAAGATTCCTTTACAACGATAAACGATTCTAATGGATTCTGCAAAGAAATCGCTTTCCGACGCAAACATGAACCATGAGCGAACCATGCGGGCACTTGGAAGAGAGTCAAGAGTCTGAGCGGGAGAGTTAATGCACTAAAGAGAGACATGGCTACTCAACACTATGTTAGATGGATACTCTGTTGGATATATTGACCCAAATATATAGTTTTGATGATAAAAATTTATATACTATGTGTATTATTATGCACTAACATAGCAATGCAGATATCAACATCAAATATGATCAAGATATGTGAAAAAAGTGCAGGATGAGTTCAAGGCAACAAGATGTAAAGAAGAAGAAGTGCATAAACGTCATAATGTAATTTTTACATTTTTTACTTAGATTTATTGTATAAACGTTGATCACTCACAACACTTGCACACACATAGTGTTTAGAAAACACTAACACATGCTTAGTGTGTGGTTAACAATAGAAATCCCCTATATTAACCATTAGAGTTTATAGATAAAGAATGAGTCTCAAAATACTTCATATATCTCATATTTACCCCTTAGTAGTCGACCAATAAGAATAGTAGTCGACTACTAAAACCTTGGTCAAAATATCAGTTTTTGTCATTTTACAGTGTAGTCGACTAATACTTATTGTAGTCGACTATTAAAGAAGTAGACATAATTCCAATTTTTGTGAATTTACAGTGCAGTTCGACTACTAGGATTTATAGTCGACTACTAAGAGTCAGTTCAGAATTCTAGAACGTCTATCTTTACAATATAGTCGACTAATGACTATAGTAGTCAACTAGTAAGAAATTTTCTGACTTCACAGAATCTATTTAGACTTAGTGTAGTTGACTACTAAGACAATTACTCGACTACAGATACAATTTTTCTAGATTTTAAAGTTTAAATTTATGACTGTTTATAGCCATTTGTTGATGTTATTTGTGTTTAAAAATTTGCCTTTTCAGAGGCTATAAATAGGTATTAAAGTTTATAATTTGCCACCAAGATTCATACATATAAGATCAACCTTTTGTGCAAATTCAAGAGTTCAAAAATTCATATTTTCAGTCTAAGTGTTGAAAATAAGAGATTTTTAAAATAGCCATTGATCTTCATCATACATACAAGTTTTATAGGTAATATTCAGAGATTAAA